>CADEHL010000399.1:0-37157 GCA_902827135.1 Harpagifer antarcticus | reverse complement strand
GTGTAGTTCCTTTATAGCCCAACATTAGCCTCCTTTAGCTTAGCGGGTTGACAGTGAAGTCATGTGACCGTGCTGTAGTTCCTTTATAGCCAACATTAGCCACCTTTAGCTTAGCGGTGGTGACGTGAAGTCATTGTGACCGTGCTGTAGTTCCTTTATAGCCCAACATTAGCACTCCTTTAGCTTAGCGGTGGTGACGTGAAGTCATGTGACCGTGCTGTAGTTCCTTATAGCCCAACATTAGCCTCCTTTAGCTTAGCGGTGGTGACGTGAAGTCATGTGACCGTGCTGTAGTTCCTTTATAGCCCAACATTAGCCTCCTTTAGCTTAGCGGTGGTGACGTGAAGTCATGTGACCGTGCTGTAGTTCCTTTATAGCCCAACATTAGCCACCTTTATCTTAGCGGTGGTGACGTGAAGTCATGTGACCGTGCTGTAGTTCCTTTATAGCCCAACATTAGCCTCCTTTATCTTAGCGGTGGTGAGTGTGAAGTCATGTGACCGTGCTGTAGTTCCTTTATAGCCCAACATTAGCCTCTTTAGCTTAGCGGTGGTGACATGAAGTCATGTGACCGTGCTGTAGTTCCTTTATAGCCAACATTAGCCACCTTTAGCTTAGCGGTGGTGACGTGAAGTCATGTGACCGTGCTGTAGTTCTTTATAGCCCAACATTAGCCTCCTTTAGCTTAGCGGTGGTGAGTGAAGTCATGTGACCGTGCTGTAGTTCCTTTATAGCCCAACATTAGCCACCACTTTTCTTAGCGGTGGTGACGTGAAGTCATGTGACCGTGCTGTAGTTCCTTTATAGCCCAACATTAGCCTCCTTTATCTTAGCGGTGGTGACGTGAAGTCATGTGACCGTGCTGTAGTTCCTTTATAGCCCAACATTAGCCTCTTTTAGCTTAGCGGTGGTGACATGAAGTCATGTGACCGTGCTGTAGTTCCTTTATAGCCCAACATTAGCCACCTTTAGCTTAGCGGTGGTGACGTGAAGTCATGTGACCGTGCTGTAGTTCCTTTATAGCCCAACATCTAAATCTTTCTAAAAATACCCTCATTTACCGAAGGTCCCCACGGACCGTTGACCAATTTTCTCCGCTATCATTAAACTCAATTTTGAATAAACACCCGGCTGGGGTAATTCAGGAGTATTTTTACAAAGTGACGACGGTATGGAAAAGACCTCCTCACTTCCTTTAAGTGACTATTTTTCTAAAAAATAGTCTAATTTACCGAAGATCCCCACGGACCGTTGACCGGGAACGTTTTTTTCCGCGGCTCCGAGGTCAGAAGTGGAGCTGAGGACTTCCCGCTGTCATTAAAATAAACTCCGCCTCATCAGACGGAGACATTATCCGAGTTTGGAGTCGGGTGCACGGCCTCTCATTAACAAGATGGCTGCCTTTGTTCCGTGAAGGACAATCAGAGCGGGATTACTGCAGAGAAACCCAATTACAGCCGAGAGCCCTTCAGACGATCTGCTCCTCGGAAAGTTAAGATCGGTTCTCCGTTAATAATGGAAGGATTATAAGAACTGCGTTAGCTTATGATCTGCCCTGTTTGTTTGTTTGTTTGGTTGTTTGTTTGTTTACCATGTAAAGCAGCTTTGGGTCCCTTACTTTGTGACACCCCAAAATAATATGACTTCTTTTCAAATGAAATCTTCTGGTATATGGATATGTGTGATCTGGGTATATTGGACTGTATTATTGTAATATGTATGACCTTATAGATAACCCATCTGTTATTTGAGTTAGACCTGCGTCACGTTCTCAGTGTTATTATTGATTGCATTTCTAGACATTTTGTTTTTCATATTCTCATGTTGAATTTGGGGATTTGAGACCTTAGACATGTTGTTACCCCTTGTCGAATAAACCGTTCATCTAAATTGGATTATTATAGAAAATAAGGAATAAAGAATAAGCCTAAGATCTGTTCTCAGAGCGTGCACTTCACACCGAGATGGATTTCAAGAAGAAACGCTTTAATTCATCTGCAGCCGCTCGATAGAGCTGTGTGTACAACAGAAGCATTCATCGTTGATTTAGTAACGGCTACCCTTTTACCTGACAGCTGTGATGAAACAAAACTATTACAAAATAATTACATAAGAAGTTGTGCACGGGAATGTGTTATTAGGTGAGGAAATGACCATCCAGTGTGTGTGTGTGTGTGTGTGTGTGTTGTTCACGGTAGTTTAGCTACAGATGTCCTCTGCAGTGTATTACCAGCTTCAGAAAATAGCTTTGCAGAGACAATGTGCAATTCTCTTGTAATTAAATCAATGTTTTGAAGTATTAGTTTTGGGAAGAGAAAATCTGCTCACTTTGAGAGTGTGTGCACAGCATCTGCTGGACCCTGAATGAATACGTGCTGAACGTATTAGTCGGGGAAATGTCAGACGGTGGAGAAAAACACAAACCACAAGCTCACAGCCCGATGTGGAAGAGATGCTCCAATCAACTGTCTGGAAACTACAACTATTCCATTAGTGAGACAGAAGTACAGAAAGCGTTAGACTTGCCTTTCTTTCAAGATAGGATTTATACTTTCATCTTTGTATGCACCACTTCTCTGGTTAATGTTGAGGTAAACTGTAGTATTTGAGGGTCTCGAGATCGGAGGCTGTACAGACAATAATATCTGTGTGATACTGACATGTTTAGTTCAGCAGGATAATCTCATATTACCTCTTTATGATTTCTGAAGTAAAAAGCTAATGTTGGGCTATAAACTACAGCACGGTCACATGACTTCACGTCACCACCGCTAAGCTAAAGGTGGCTAACGTTGAGCTATAAAGGAACTGCAGCACGGTCACATGACTTCACGTCACCACCGCTAAGCTAAAGGTGGCTAACGTTGAGCTATAAAGGAACTGCAGCACGGTCACATGACTTCACGTCACCACCGCTAAGCTAAAGGAGGCTAATGTTGGGCTATAAAGGAACTACAGCACGGTCACATGACTTCACGTCACCACCGCTAAGCTAAAGGTGGCTAATGCTCATTTAGACACTTTTTAAACTCATCAGTGGAGTATTTACTGACGTATTTTTTATGTCGTAGAACAAACCATTGACTTCAAAACCAAGGGGAAGGAAGTGCTAAAATGCAGAGTCATTCCTGCAGCTCTCTATTGAAAGATACTTGTAACTAAATGTAACTGCAATTTCACAAGATGTAGAATAAACCTAAGCAGGCGATAAACAGTAAGTATTTAAAGTTAAATTGACTAATAACACTTTCAACAAGTTTTACTCTCAAACATGGCGCTTCAACTTTCCCTTCAATAAAGTCTAATTAATACATCACAGTCACTCAGTGAAGTTTCCTAATCATCATTCTGCAGAGGGAACATGTCCAGTGATTTTTATTTAGCATGTGGTGATTTACAGCAAGACCGTAATCATGATTGTGAGAGGAATAATTAAAATACAAGATTAAAAACAGAACAAGAGAGAAGTGAGAGATGACAGAGTTTGGTGCTGAATGAACACACACACACACACACACACACACACGTATATCTGATAATCTGCTCGTTTGTTTGGGAGATTTTCCATCTATAGTTCAGATAATCTGTCAGAAGTCTTTCAACTTTAGAAATCACTGTAAAAAATGTAGGTTTTTTACAGAATTTTGAGAAAAAGTCTGAATATTTGGGATTTTGAGAAAAAGTCTGTATTTTTGGGATTTTGAGAAAAAGTCGGAATTTTTGGGATTTTGAGAAAAAGTCGGAATTTTTGGGATTTTGAGAAAAAGTCGGAATTTTTGGGATTTTGAGAAAAAGTCCGTATTTTTGGGATTTTGAGAAAAAGTCCGTATTTTTGGGATTTTGAGAAAAAGTCGGAATTTTTGGGATTTTGAGAAAAAGTCGGAATTTTTGGGATTTTGAGAAAAAGTCTGTATTTTTGGGATTTTGAGAAAAAGTCTGTATTTTTGGGATTTTGAGAAAAAGTCGGAATTTTGGGATTTTGAGAAAAAGTCGGAATTTTTGGGATTTTGAGAAAAAGTCGGAATTTTTGGGATTTTGAGAAAAAGTCGGAATTTTTGGGATTTTGAGAAAAAGTCTGTATTTTTGGGATTTTGAGAAAAAGTCTGAATTTTTGGGATTTTGAGAAAAAGTCCGTATTTTTGGGATTTTGAGAAAAAGTCTGTATTTTTGGGATTTTGAGAAAAAGTCGGAATTTTTGGGATTTTGAGAAAAAGTCTGTATTTTTGGGATTTTGAGAAAAAGTCGGAATTTTTGGGATTTTGAGAAAAAGTCCGAATTTTTGGGATTTTGAGAAAAAGTCGGAATTTTTGGGGATTTTGAGAGATTATGAGAGAACCTGTGTCATTGCACCAATGGTTTATAGGTGACGAAGAAAGTGAAAATATTTGCCATTTTCCACCTTAAAATGTTTGAGTTCTCCTTCATTCTTACGCACTGTTTTCAATGTAACCCGCATCGTGTTTCCATCGTCCCCCATGCTTCCTGCAGGTTAGTTAGGAGGGGATTCTTTGCAGCTGTTACATACATCCTCCAAGCTTTGAAGATCAACAGTGTGCTATGTAAAGTCAAGTGGCTGACATAAAACATGTCCTGGTTCCTGTTTAATTAGCTTAATTAAGGAGCGCATTAACACAGGTCTGTATACATAGCGGTTAGTCTTTCCACTTTAGAGTTTCATTTCACAGACATTATTATTTAGGAAAATAATGCAAAATATTCGTTCAATAGCCCGACAACATCAGCAGGGAAACCCCTCGTTAACCCCCCTGCTGTGTTCGTCCCCCCCCCCCCCTTACTTTGGTGTGAATACAAAAACCATTAATCATCACCACATTTCATTTGACGCCCTTTCAAACTGTACATATTGTATCAGAGTACTGGTGCACACAAAGAACTGCAGTCAATATACAAAGACCAGGTGCCAGGTGTGATCCATGTGGGGGGAGGGGCACATAAGAGCGGGAAATGTATCAAATTGTTCTGTGTGTGTGTATGTGTGTGTGTGTGGGTGTGTATGTGTGTGTACGTGTGTGTGTACGTGTATGTGTGAGTGTATGTGTGAGTGTATGTGTGTGTATGTGTGTATGTATGTATATGTATGTATATGTGTGTGTGTGTGTGTGTGTGTGTGTGTGTGTGTGTGTGTGTGTGTGTGTGTGTGTGTGTGTGTGTGTGTGTGTGTGTGTGTGTGTGTGTGTGTGTGTGTGTGTGTGTGTGTGTGTGTGTGTGTGTGTGTGTGTGTGTGTGTGTGTGTGTCATCTGATCCGGATAGTTTCTAATTCCTTTTCTTTTTGACCGGGAACACCATGGTTAACAAAGTTGACTAAATCATCCAAAGTTCAAAGAAAGTAAACGTCTGTGAAGGATGTGAAGCCTTGATGTTAGTTTTACTTTTTGTGAAATTAAATATTTGTATTAAAAGCAGCCGTTAAACCCTTTTTTACGACATTTGTAAAAAAGACTCTTAATGAGAGGCTGGAGTTTTGAATGCAGACCATGATGAAAAGATACTGTCTGACATTCAGCGTCCTCACAAGGACAGACGATGAGGCAACTCTTCTAAATAAATATCTTTTCTTATACGTAAATGGATATTTATTTCTGGAGAGTTTTAAGTCAAATATAAACTTTAACACAACCAACATTATTTAAACTCGTAATTAGACACAGCACGAGAGAGATGTTTAGCAGACTGGAGTTCATGAGGAAGCTGGCTGGATCCAGCCGTGAGATGCTTTGTCCGATACTTGTAGAAAAGACACTTAATAGGCGCATTCACACTGCGGTACTTTTCCCACAAAGGTTCATGAGAACTCTTTTATCGCGTTCACACCAAAAAGAGCCGGTACTAAAATTAGTTCATGAGAACCTTTTTACCCGCTCGAAAGTCCCTGCTAGAGAGCAGGGACTTTCGAGCGGCTCTTTGTGAGAAAAGAGCTATATTTCTGATTGGCTGGGCGGATTGCAAACCACGCCCCGTAAAACTCCCAAAACGTTTTGTGAAGCCGCCATTTTATTATCCTCGCATTAGCATTATTAGCATTAGCATTAGCCCAGCGCAGAAACGCAGAGAGACTAACTTATGGCAACACAAAATAAAACATGGGAGCGGTGGAGATGAGGAGGTGTCGGCGTTCTGGCGATTTACTCGGAAGGCTTCAGTAGAAGCTGCTGGGAGTCCCAGCAGCTTCTACTGAAGCCTTCCCCAACTCCGGGGACTTCCGGCCGGGGACTCCGGGGGGCAGTATACGCCGTGAAGTGGTTTGTAGCCTGCCAGTAAACCCAAAGCAGAAGAAGAAGAAGTGACGTCAGCGGCTTCATTTGCCTAATCTTCCCTCAGGGACTTTTTCCGGTGAGAACGTGATCTGTACTTAGTTCATGAGAACTAAAGAGTTCTCATGAACTAAGTTCTCATGAACCTTTGTGGGAAAAGTACTGCGGTGTGAATGCGCCTATTGACTGAGGCTGGAGTTTTGAATGCAGACCATGATGAACAAAATGATACTGTCTGACATTCAGCGTCCTCACAAGGACAGACGATGAGGATGTCTTCTACATGGAGGACATTTGGTTCTTCTTCTATTTGGGGAGAGATAAAACAAATACACGTGTGGTGTTTCTTCATTATAACTCATATTCAATGCATTTACTGTAATTAATGAACCCCGTATTTAAAGCAGTATGTTGTCCCGTACCCATCACATTATGAAGTTAGACTCTGTCCAGGAGTGGAGTGCACCAGCTGGGCGTACACAAGTAGGGCTTAACTCTAACGTCGGGCTTAGCTACATCTGACGTAGTGATTCAAATTTACACCGAGTGCACCAAGTCTGATAGCCTCGGGCGTAGCTGCGCCTGGTCTTAAGATGCGCGTCCACGTGAATACACGCAAAACAGTCATTGTTGCCAAGTAACGCCACAGCGTCAGCGATGACTCGAGGGGAATCCCAAATGGCCACACCCCGAAAGGGAAAGAGGGATTTGTCAGAGCTACAGCGGGAACTGACGGAGAAAGAAATCGTTGGTGTGGAGGTGGAGACCGTCACATTGAGAGCGGGACACGAACAACTTGAGAGAAGGAGAAGTTGAGACTCTTCTTAAAGCCCTTTCATTGTTAAACATGTAAACAAGACGCCCTGCCATCGTTAATATCCTTCTTGCCTGTTTTACGTTACTATGGATACTAGTCTGTCTCTGATTTACGCCTGCTCCATACTAGGCGTAAAAGTTACACCCGGGCGCAACGCATTCAGGGCTTAAGTCTAAGTGGTGCACTAGTCATAACTTTAGTTTGGTCTTAACCTTCGGTTCCACGTCGGACGTAGAGTTACGCCCAGCTTACGCCCAGCTGGTGCTCTCCACTCCAGATGTATTGCTCTGTCCCCTTCGCAACACATCTCTTAGCAAACAGCTGTGATGAGTAAAGCCCCGACAGACTGGAACACGTGACCCGCTGCTCAGATAGCAGATCAGAGGTGCTTTATTGATCCCAAATTGGGACAAGTTAGCGTTTAGCAGCATAAAGAACAAAACAAGGCACATAAGTAGAAATGAAAGAGTAGATATAAACATTTCTAAAATGTAAACATCTCAAAATAGAAATAAAACTGAATTAAAAAGTAGAAAATGTACAATACTCTCGGATCCCCTGTATCATTGGGTGTGTTGGTTAAGCATGATCATCTCACTGTCAGCTGGTAGCAATGAAACTGATCATCACGTTGAAATGATATGACTTCATGGATTCATGGTTTCTCCCTGTTTGTTTCTGTCATGTTGTTTGTGTTCTTGTTTGCCTGTATGACGTTGTTTTTGTCGACACCCTGAAAAACGGTGTATCCTGATAAATACTTTTCAAATAACACGACTTCTGAGTAATTGGCTTTAAGTCCTTCACTTTTCTTACACTTAACTAAAAGCAACAAAGCTCCACTCATGGAGAGCCATATTGTGTATATTGTGATTCCCTTCTGAGTAATTATACAATATACAGATTTATGTAGAAGGTTAAAAACACAGAAAAAGGTAAGGCCAACATCTTGACCTATGTCCGTGACAGACATCAATAAAAACGTCTGATTCCTGTGTCGGTGCCGGTGCCGGTGCCAGTGCGGATAAGAGACAGAAACACCCGGCAGAAACAGAGAGGGTGTCCCGTCCTAATCAGTCTCGTCTGTCGCTGCTGCCTTTTCATCCCGATAATGCACCTCCACTCAAGCTGAAGACATCCCCTCTGACACAACCCGCAGATTCATTCCTGCAGACTAGAGTTCTCCTGCAGACTAGAGTTCTCTAACTACAAGCCTCAGTAGAAAGCCATTTACACCCAAGCCGGTGTCCCTCGGCACATAAATCGCGGGCGTCCTTCGATAGCGGTGCAGGAGGACCGGGGTATTAACTGAATGTCATTGTTTACACGTTGTGGAGGTTGTCAGCAGCAATGAGAGCGTTTAAATGAACTCACAGCTCGTTAATGCAAAGTGCTGCCGTCTCAAGGTCGGCAGTTTACACATCCTGTTCTAGACGCATGTGGACCCCGCATGACATTTCATCTGACTTCAAGCCAAACATTACACCCTCGTGTTTTTGTCCATGAGTGACTTCACTTTCGACCTTTTTAGAATACAGATTTATGTTCTTATGTCTGGCATCTCCTGGTGTCTCTGTATTTTGAATGAAAATCAAGTTGCAATGCAGAGTGTTGGGACGTGAACTACAGGATGACTTCAACCACTGACATGCGGAGAATGTTATCAAACCTCAAGACAAAAGAGGATGAAATAAACCAGCATGTTCTGGCATTATAAAAGACCTGAAGCTTAAGTGGTTGAAACGACCCGAACAGGCATAGATGTTGATGGGCATGCAATAAGCTAAACAGGGATACAGTAGATCCATATGAACAACAGATTGTCAACATTTATAGCATATTGAAATACAAATAAGACCATTTTGAGAACTTCCAGTTAGCTGCTAGCATGCTAACAGCTAACAGCTGCTAGAAAGCTAACAGCTAACAGCTGCTAGAATGCTAACAGCTAACAGCTGCTAGAATGCTAACAGCTAACTCCAGATGGAGAAGATGGAGAGACGGTTGACAGATCGCATTTGGAAAAGCCTTTCAATGATTGGTTAATACAGGATGCAGATTTAACACACACTAATGTGTAGGTTATGTGCGTTCTTATGTTGTGTGTGTGTGTGTGTGTGTGTGTGTGTGTGTGTGTGTGTGTGTGTGTGTGTGTGTGTGTGTGTGTGCTTGTTGTGTGTGGAGTGGTGTGTGTGTGTGTGTGTGTGTGTGTGTGTGTGTTGTGTGTGTGTGTGTGTGTGTGTGTGTGTGTGTGTGTGTGACATTAACACAGCAGATGTGTTTAAAAAGTAGCTCTTAGTATTTCTTATAAAGATGAGCTGATCATTATTATTATTAATTTACTGATTTATTTGACTTTGTGATTGGATGATCTAAGTGGACACGCCTCTTCCGGCCAGTTGGTCTCTGGGAGTGTCCGATGATGTTCCGGGTAGATCTTCAAAATGAATCCCTCACTTCCTTGGTGTTTTTTACATGTGTGCAGTGCTCGTCACTGAATGCAGGCGAACCGGGAACTCCCACAAAACCTGAGATACTCCTTTTCACTTAAAGGATACAACACTTCTTTGGCCTGAGGTGAAGAGGTTCCCTCTCCTCTTCGACCAACACCTCTGGTACCTGAGGTGCTGGCGCAGAACTAGCCTCAGTAACAGCCAGCTGGACCCTGTCACTGTGGACCTGGATCCGATGGTCCATCCAAGAGCTCATCATCGTCAGGAAACTCCTCGAAGCGTCCTGGATGTAGATTTTCATCTCAGCGTGAAACTCAGGAACTCTGACGGTTCCATCATTGATTATCTGCCAGCTGTGGCATGCTGCTCCAAAACTGGTGGCACTCACAAAGTGATGCCAGGAACAGCTGGAGGTCCCAAACTCAAAGAGGAGGTCGGCAAGAGTCTGTGTGATTTCAGGGGTTCGAACAGCGACGGTGTCCTTGAACTTCTGAACCACACAGACCTCTTCTCCCTCCTCTGGATGCTCCCCGTCCTCCTTCAGGAGAGCATCCCAAACCTTATCTACCACTATGTGTAAAGAACCTCTGCTCTCTTGAGCAGCGGCGGCTGGGCAGAACTTTCTCCTCGTCTGTGTCGCCATACGATGAACGGACGCTTTGACATATGTCTTTGCTAAAAACATCTTGATGGAGTTTCCTATGCTCTGGTTTTGAGCCATTAGCCGAATGATCTCTCCCGCTACTTGTTCAATCTCCAGTGAGCTCTCAAACTGCAGGTCCTCTAACTCAGAGTCGGAAAGGTCCCCCAAACCGGGTCCGCTAATATATTTCACCTCCTGAGTTATAACGTTGAGGACCTCAGAAATAGCTGGGACCCGCGATGAGACACTCCCCTGGTTCACGGTGAGAGTATTCATTTCCATTATTATATTTATTAATAATCTGGTGGATTATTAATAACTATCTTGCAGGTTGAGGGTGAACTGCTGAGTCTGACTAAACCGCTGTGTTAGTGTGAACTGAAACACTGAACTCTCTCTGAGAACCCTCCAGCCTGCCTGTTCTCAACTTCAAAGCACCAACGCAGGCCCAATGACGTCAGAGATCCATAAGCCCCGCCCACATATCACGTCAGAGATCAAATGGAAGATCGTCCCATAAGCCACGCCCACACATGACGTCAGAGATACATAAGCCCCGCCCACATATGACGTCAGAGATCACATAGAAGCCCCGCCCACATATGACGTCAGAGATCAAATAGAAGATCGTCCGATAAGCCACGCCCACACATGACGTCAGAGATACATAAGCCCCGCCCACACATGACGTCAGAGCCGGAACGCACGACCGTTGCTAGGCAGAAACATAAATAAATGTATTTTTGGTTTTTAACCGAGTTCAATACTCCGTATGCATTGATATGTAAATGAGAAATACTCGCGTTTAGGGAGAAACTAGAAAATATATGTGATTTTCAGCTTGATCTCAGTCTTGATCAATAAACCATTCATTTTCCCTACATCTTATTTTGTGTTTTGTGACTTCTGCGTTCAAATACCTGAATTTACTTGTCAACTCAAAAGCTTTCAGAGTCACAACACCGCTGAGCTGTCCCTGAATGCACCACCAACACACCTCAAAGTGCTGCATTCAATGGCTTGAAGTCGCATTACCATTTAATGATAACGTCCCTCTGACACACATGAATAAATGTCCACCACGATTATCTAAAGCAACTCAGAAGTCTTTGACAACTCTGAAAACAGTTTGACTTCAGCTCTGCCTAGCAAATAAAAAGTCAATCCCTCACATTTACATATTTGAGCTTAGTTTAAGAGCCAAGCTACTGTGTTTAATATTAAGAAACAAGTAAGAAATCAGTCCAAGCACTCGTGGACCTGAAGCCGAGCCACACTTACATTCATTGATTCATATTCAAAACATTTTAAGCGAAAGGAGCTGGAAACTTAGTTTAGTGTCCAACATTTTTATTTTCCCGAGCAATTACTTTTTAGTGCTCTTGGAAGTGGAGGCATTAGCAAATGGGGGCAGAGAGATCCATCTGAGTAACACGGGGTAATGGAAAAATAGTGCCGGTTATAACGCTTAACATAATGTAGGGCCATAACTGACAACCTGAATAAATTATGCTACTGATGAAGATGAGCGAAGCACTTAACCTGCAGCAGGAGGAAGAGGAGGAGGAGGAAGAGGAGGAAGAGGAGGAAGAGGGGGGGAGAACTGGTCCGAGAACAGCAAGTAAGAAACATATATCCCAGCAATTAACATTTTACATTTCATTTAGCTGACACTTTATCCCAAGCATGCTTCAAAAAGTGGTATTCCTCAAACCTCTGTAAGTAGCTCACACTTCCAGGAGCAGCTTTAAGTGTACTTACTATTACCAGGAGCAGCTTTAAGTGTACTTACTATTTACTTACTTAATGCTTTAAGTTCCTTTTTGATGAAGTTCAATGTTTTAAAGTTCAAAAAGCTCTTTATTGTTCTGCCTGACACCAGAGCCCAGTCTCCTCTGATTGGTTGTCTAGTGGGATGTCCCTATGTTCAGGAAGTAACCAAAGGAGTCCGATGGAGGCGTTTTGGTGGGATTATAGCCTTTGCAGACCATTTACATGCACTAACACCTAGGCAGCTCACTACAGGAGAGGGACAACCACAACAAGTAGAACAAGGCCTCTTTTAAAAGTGGTCTCAAGACGCAGGATCAGGGGGTCACAGGTTCAAACCCCGCTGCAGTCAGCATGTCGTTGTGTCCCTGAGACGCTTCACTCCAAAGTGCTCCTGTGGGGTGAAGCGTCCTCAGTGCTGAGTGTGTGAGTGGCTTTGGATAACAGCGTCTAACAAGTGACATGTCATGTGATGTCTAAGGAGTTGTACCATTATTTCCCAGATACAAAAACTGCACTGCTGCTGGCTTTACGCTGACCGTCCCACAGCGGGCGAGATGTTGAAGTTAAAGCATCTGCTGCACTTTGAGGGCGAGATGAAGAGATCCACAGAAACATCTCTCAGCACCCGACAGACCCGACAGAAACACAGATTCACTTTTTCTTTATCAAAAGTCAAAGTCAACTTTATTGTCAATCTTTCAGTTTGTACAGACAGAGAGATCGAAATACCGTTTCCCACAACCCATATATATACAAATATGTACGCACATATAGATCCCTATAAATACAATCAACAGACACACGTGCACACATTGAATAATAAGCACAACAACCAATATATATGAATAACAGTCACTTCAATATCTTGGAGGATCTCTCTCGACACCATTTTCCTTTATGGATATAAATCGCTCCACTTTTAAACTGTATTCTTGTTTTAATGTCATACAGTATTTCTCACCTGTTTTTCATTCTCTTGTTGTGTTATAACTCTAATGATCATATAAAGCTGTGCCTTGGAAATACTTGTTTACAGAGATGCATCTGTTTGACAGAAGAACAGCTGACCAGGTTCTGGTCCAGGCTCTCGTCACCTCACGCCTAGACTACTGCAACTCCCTCCTGGCTGGTCTACCTGCATGTGCCATCCGACCTCTGCAGCTCATCCAGAATGCAGCGGCTCGTCTGGTCTTCAACCTTCCTAAATGTTCCCCCCCCCACTCCGCTCCTCCGCTCCCTCCACTGGCTCCCGGTAACTGCTAGAATCCACTTCAAGACACTGGTACTTGCGTACCATGCTGCGAATGGATCTGGCCCTTCCTACATCCAGGACATGGTTAAACCGTACACCCCAGCACGTGCACTCCGCTCTGCATCAGCCAAACGACTCGCTGCACCCTCGCTGCGAGGGGGACCCAAGTTCCCATGAGCAGAAACACGTGGGTTTGCTATCCTGGCTCCAAGATGGTGGGAATGAGCTCCCCATTGACATCAGGACAGCAGAAAGCTTACACACCTTCCAGACTGAGAACTCATCTCTTTCGACTCCACTTCCAGCCATAGAATTACTAACAAAGCACTTATATACTAATAAAGGACTGGCTTCTCTAAAGCCAGCTGAGTAGCACTTGAAGTGTTTGGCTCTATGAAACCTGATGTACTTTATGATTCTGTTTTCTTCAGGGTTGTGTCTTCCTGGTCGAATGAACTTACTGTAAGTCGCTTTGGATAAAAGCCTCAGCTAAATGTGATGTAATGTAAAAGAACAGATCTCACTGGGCTTACAACTAAATACGATACGATGATACTGGTCGGATCAAGTCTGAAATGCGACTTGCATCACAGCGGCTCCATGAGAACATCAACAGACAAACAGCAAGACATGAGAAACAAACATTGAACACAACATTGTTGATGAACCCTTTAGCGCACAGGACACAAAGGACACTCCGAAGTGCAGCCTGTGTGCAGCTCCTTGTGAGGCTGCAGTGTGCCGTGTCGCTCCACAGAATGAAGGGAAGCCACACGGCTCACCGCCTCCAGCTGAACTAATTGACGCGATGGAGACTGACAAAGGAACTTCTTCATGTTTCCACAACAATGCACGCTACGTGGTGGCTGCTATCGCTCCCATGCGGAGACTCACTTCCTGTGTTGGTGCATGGAGCTGCAGCTCGGTCTCTTGCTAGGCCTTTCAAAGCACCGCTGACATCATGTCCCTTCGCAGCTAATGATTGGTTAGCGAGGCTGTGTGCGTGGAACATCGGAATTAGCATCTTTAGATGTGAGGCTGTTGTTCATCTAAGATAACTCATTTTAGTGCGTGATCTAGAGATATGTATCCTGTTGTTGTTCCTCTTGTTGTCGTATCCTCTGTTGTTCCTCTTGTTGTCGTATCCTCTGTTGTTCTGTTGTTTTAGTAACTCTTGTGCGAGGCCTTGTTAGCATGCTGCTGCTGAAACAAAATAACATCCACATTCTGGATCAACAAAGTCCATCTAATCTCATAATCCAAACAAATATTTCAATTTCCTTTGCTGGTGATCTGAGGACGTGCACCCAGTCTGTCAGTAAATCCAGTATGTGTGTGTGTGTGTGTGTGTGGGTGTGTGTGTGTGTGAGAGAGAGTGTGTGTTTTAATGTGTGTGATGCATAATGTAGTTAAACCACAGGACAGTGTTTGAAACGAGGCAAGACAAGACGTCATATATCAGGCTGCAACACACACACACACACACACACACAGACAACACACACAGACACACACACACACAGATACACACACACACACACAGATACACACACACACACACACACAGATACACACACACACCACACACCACACACAGATACACACACATCAAAGCACAGAATGGCGAGCGTGGGAGGGGATGCACCTCCATCTTTTCATTTAATCATTCTCGTTTGCAAGTCTGACTCTCACACACACTATCACACACACACACACACTCTCTCTCAAACACACACACACACACTCTCTGAAACACACACACACACTCACACTCTCCCTCTGTTACCGTCCGTCCATTTATCCATCCGTCTTCCTGCTGCAGGAACCAGACTAAAGGCAAAATCCACTAAAGGCCGGCGGAGGTCGTCTGTCAGTGTCAGTGTGTGTGTGTGTGTGTGTGTGGTGTGTGTGTGTGTGTGTGTGTGTGTGTGTGTGTGTGTGTGTGTGTGTGTGTGTGTGTGTGTGTGTGTGTGTGTTACATGCTCTGACACACAGATCTTTGTGTCAGCACAACTACACACGGCTGAATAATATGTGTGTCATCCTCCAGGCTGCCTTTAATTTATACCTACACATGTCAGGGATGTCCTGTTTCTGTGTTGGACCCTGAAGGCATCTCAATGGGATTACTGCAGAACAGATACATTTCTGAATAAAGGCACATGATAAGCAGAGATACTCGAGGATGAAGATATCTTACACTTTTTAAAAGAAGGACACTAATCTTCAAATAGAATGAAATGATAAGGAGCATATTTTAAATGTGTAATCGTCTCAGGTTGGGTATAAAATAAATGGACGATGTTTCCAACGTGTAAATAAAACCGCGAGACCCCTGAGAGGCAGCACCTGAATTTAACGGTGGGTAGATCATTTGGATTTAGATGCCGAAGGCCACAACACACACACACACACACACACACACCCATTCACTAGACGATATGATTGTTGCATAGTGGTCCATCTGTACGTCTCTCACACACACTTAGGAATCAAATGAAGCACACCTCATAAACATTTACAACACACACTGACAAACACACCTCCTCAATCTGTATCACATGAACACACACTCGCAGACAGATGAATATGGATTTATGACACACACACACACACACACACACACAGATGTTATACCGCAGTCAATCCACACAAACAACGACAAAAATAGTTCACAGAGTCACAACGCAGAAGACGTCTGCAGTGTGAAAGCATATTTTGTCTGGAGCATTTGAATAACTGAGCGCCTGCAGGCTGGTTCAGATCCCGACTTGTTGGACTGAAAGCACTTTCCGCCTCGGTGAGCGACTTTCTGAGACGTATCCTGCCCACATGAGCAGAAGGAGAGTGTCTCGCCCCGACACTTCACCGTCTCCTGGGGAGTGGGAGGTCGGTCGGGGTCACCCTTCAGAGCCGCCGGGGGAATTATCATCGGATCGGGATGCATTTCAACGCAGATGTGACTCTGAGCTTCTTTGGGAGGAAAAGGCTCAGCCAGGCGTCCCTGAAGTCTTTCACTGCCGCTCACGGTCACTTCCTGTTCACACCTGCGTGGAAGAGTGCTGAGCAGAAGCACGTACGAAGCCAAGGTTGACTTTCAGCGCATTAACGGTATCTTTAAAGTCTTTATCAAGTCAAACTACATTTAGGCTAAGGGTAAGAGTCACGACACGAGGAGAAAGCATGAACACAAACACAGCCAAAAGAGAAATGCCAAGAAGAAGATGATGATGATGATGAAGAAGAGACTCAAAGTACTGTGTGCACAACACGGCAACAACATGACGTTAAAAGTCAGCAGCCGGATTCATTTGTCTGTTTTCAATCAATCCCAATAAATGTCAAAGAAGGGTTTCTTAAAGCCCGCGTCACACTGTTGACTCCCGATGGACGCACGAAGATGGCCCCGAACCACACGAAGGCAACACGTACATGTGAGACATACGACGCAACGAAACACAAACAATGATGTTAAAGTACTCTGATACTGTTCTGATATGTTCAGACTTTGTTCTTTACTTTCTCCGTCTTTATACGTAGAAGACATCATCCGTGCCATCGGGCATTTTTCGCCCCGATGGAACCGATGATCAGACGAAGATGACACGATTTGACAAGATGCCCTCACGGGTGCCTTACGAGATGCCTTACGAGGTGCCTTACGAGATGCCCTCACGGGTGCCTTACGAAGAGCAGCATGGACACGAAGGAGGTCGCAAGTAGGGTTGCCAGAAACTGACCATGATCAAAATCGATTATTCGGCAGCCCTGGCTACAGCCTGTATTAATAATAGCATTGCAATAAATACATTGTGCGCGCATTGCGCAACTTCAAATAAAGGCAATGACAGGCACTTTAGAAAATAACAATAAATAATGTAAATCATGTAGCCTGTATTAATAATAGCAGCATTGAAATACATGTCCTTCACGAGCATATTGGTGATTAGTGCAGTTATTTCACCTGCACGCATGTCATCACAACGACGTGGCCTCGAAGGAAAGTTGGTAACGGCCGGCTGTGCTGCGTCTTTCTCTGTAACCACTTTGGCTTCGCTCTCAAATGCGAACGCATTGTTGAGGTTGAGCTGTGATATACCAACGTCTTTTCGCAGAGCTTGCATTTCACTTCCTTTGGACTTGTAAGTTCAAAGTAGTTCCACGAGGAACTCTTTTTACCTGCCGCTTTGCTCATCTTCAGTCGCACCTGTGAGGGAGAGGAGGGGGGGGCGGGGTCGGTGTGTAGCGTGCTGCAGCAGCAGTCTGCTCTGCACGCAGGCTTCCTCCAAGTTTACAGTAGAACAAACTGGTGGTGTGACCAATGGCCATTTACAATTATTAATACTATTACTATTATTAGCATTAGTCGATATGTTGGTTGAAACTAAGCCAGAAAAAAAAAAATTAAACATAAATAATAAAAAAAATATATATAAATAAAATCGATTTTTAAAAATAATATTCGATTATGGAGACTGTAACGAATAATCGAATAATCGCTGGCATCCCTAGTCGCAAGGTCCTTCTGCAAAATGCCAAAGAATTGCCACCGCTCGCAAAGTTGCTGCCGGAGTCCGAGAAACTCCACCGGCCCTCACGAATGCCCGATGTCGTTACGATCAGAGCCGAATTTGAACATTTCCTTTATCGTGTGTCCATTTCGGGACAGAGTGACGCGGCGTAGATGATATACATTTCATTTCATTTAGCTGGCCCTTTTATCCAAAGCGACTTACAGGGACATTCTCCCTGGAGTAACTAAGGGCTACGTGCCTTACTCAAGGGCACACTAGTGGTGGTGTTCCTGGCGGGATTTGAACTCACACCTTCCGATCTTCAGCCCACCTCACTATCCATTAGACCACCACTACCCTGATGGTGTGTAATTCCTACAGGGTTTGGTTTCCACTCGGTTTACACAAAGTAAAATTGCTGCTCGTTGGAAACCCAACAGGAAGACGAGTCACCAATAAATCAGCAGTCTCTGTAATTGGTTGACTTTGGCATCTTATTTACTTTACTTTTAAGTGTTTATCAAATCTAAATCTAAATTAGGCTTTGGATAAAAGAAGCAACATGAATGCAATTACAACTGCTGGAGAAATGCCAAATAAAAGAGACTTGAAGTTTATAAAACAGAGTTGATGATATCATCTCTGAAACTTTATTTTTAAGTCTTTATCAAATCAGATGTTATGAAATACATTTGGGCTAGGGGTCGAAGTAAGAGGAGGATGCATGGATACAAGTACAGGTACAAAAAGGAGACATCAAGTATATTAAAAAACTGGCAAAACGTCGAAGGTTAAAGTTATTTTCATGTGTTTAACTGAGTCGATCTCCAGCAGCCGGAGAGATCTGTCCGTGAACAATCAATCTTAACTTCATCGCCTCATTTACTATATTTTTAAAGTGTTTATCAAGTCGGAAACTAATCAGGCTTGGAATGAAAATAGCAATCATAGCAGAAGATACAAATGCAAATAGAGCCAAGGGAAGAAATGCCAAGAAAAGAGACTTACGTGGACGACTCAATTACAAAGCTCTGCGAGAGCTTCTGGGAATAAAGCTGGTTAAACTTCAGCAGCAAGAAAGAGAAGAACTCATAATAAAACAATGTCCTTTTCCTTCGTATCATTCTGTACATATTCCACAACGTCTGGAGATCACTGATGCCAACATCCCCCGAGGGAAGGTGCCATAGAGAATACTTCTTGCTGAACTAACTCGATGAAGCAACACATCGGATCAATGTCATGGCACAAGTGTTACAAATTAAAATCAATGTTGATATGGCGTAATTTGAATTAAATACACTATTGAATTTAAATCAGTTTTATTCTGAAAAAACCGGAAGTTCACACTAACTATTAACTTAACACTTTTATTCTGAAAATTATTCACTTCCGGTTAGCATTAGCATGTGGCGAAATGCTACGTTCTCAACCCGTGAGTTGAAGGTGAAATGGCGTGATGTTGTACCCTAAACACACAGGGGTTAGCACTTGTTTATTGACGCTGAAATCACGTTTATTAGAGAATGTTTAAATTACCACAGACACCAGAATGATGTAATTTAGCAACAGAAAAAGGCAGGAATTGCATTGGACCCGCCCCCTGACGACGCCGGCCAATAGGAGAAGACCTCAGATGACAACAGGAAGAGCAAGCCAAGAATTGATCTCTTCTTCTCCTGACCTCGGCTGACCGGACGCATGGACCGGACGCATGGACCGGACGCAAGGACCGGACGCAAGGACCGGACACATGGACCGGACGCATGGACCGGACGCATGGACCGGACGCATGGACCGGACCATGGACCGGACGCAAGGACCGGACGCAAGGACCGGACGCATGGACCGGACGCATGGACCGGACGCATGGACCGCACGCATGGACCGCACGCATGGACCGGACGCAAGGACCGGACGCATGGACCGGACACATGGACCGGACGCAAGGACCGGACGCATGGACCGGACGCATGGACCGGACGCATGGACCGGACCATGGACCGGACGCATGGACCAGACGCATGGACCGGACGCATGGACCGGACGCATGGACCGGACGCATGGACCGGACGCATGGACCGGACGCATGGACCGGAGGCATGGTCCGGACGCATGGACCGGACGCATGGACCGGACGCAAGGGGGGAGAGCCGCCACTCGCTAATTTCATTTGTACACCACCGCATCTTTTGTGTAATTAAATGCCGTTGACTCTTAGAGGCTTCCCTTGACTCTGTTCAGTCTGTCCTGCTCTCAGGGTTCAATGCTTGCTAACACAAGTACAGTACATCTATAGAACATCTAAAGAAAGCAGCAGGAATGATTCTTACAACCTGTAAAAGACTGAGCATTTTCGCACTTCCTGTCACCACTTCTTAGCAGTGGCGTGCCGTGGGGCATCAGACGGGCCTTCAGTAAACTATTGAAAAGCACACACACACTTTACACGTCTCTGTTCCAGCCAACGCAGCCATGATCTAATGACGCGCACATTACGCCAAACCGTCTCTCAACAGTCACAACAGCTGATCAACAGTCACAACAGCTGATCAACACAGTCAGCGAGATGAGAGTTAAACGCAGACGACATGTCCCAACATTGATCAATGAAGTAATCTATTATTAGACTCGTGTCACCGTGCACTCTCACGTCGCTCTAAAATGACCCGAATAGTAACGTACTCATCCGTCACTTGTAAATAAAGTCGATGCTACGAAGGACGTTCATGACAGAAGTTTAGCTCAGGACACTGTCATTGAACATCAGCATCTGATTGGCTGATGAATCTGTCACTAAAGCTTATTACCAACAAAAGGCTAGCAGTATCTGTTGTGCTAAAACTAAAATAACTGAGGCGTTTAAGTGACTCAACCAAACCTTACTTCATGTTGTAATGTTGAGGATATTATACTATTAAAACGTATAACTAAATATTCATGAAAAACATTTTACATACACTTTATGTTATTGGTTACAGGGCGAGCGGAGAAGACCCTGCTGACGGCTCAGCTTATTAGTGATAACGTGTTTAAGAAGTGTTGAAGTGCAGCTTTTACAAAACGTTGACTTTCTGCAGAACCTTTGAGGTATAGCGCCAGGGAATAACAACCTCACTCTACATCTCAAAGTCTCCCTTCACAGAACGTGTGTGTGTGTGTGAGAGTGTGTGTGTGTGTGTGAACGTAAGCAGGCGTTCTAAATAATGGATAAGGACTTTGTGTTTCAGAGGAGACTTCAAGAGAAAGGCCCACGCAGACCCTCGCCCACCGGCAGCCGGGGACGGGTCGCAAAATTGGCCGCTATTGTGAAGTGAAAATGAAATGTAGTAAAAGAGATTCTCATGCGTTGGCAGAGCGTTTTCATAAACCTCCACGCCAACAAATCAAAACCAACTGAATTGTGGGTAAAGAAAAACACAAACAAAATAATGCTTTATATTTGTGCAATAAATCACAGTAATCGCGCCGTGATGAAAACGAGAGACAGACGTAATTGTTTTGTGTGGATTCAAAAGCTGTTTCATATTTTTACGAAAGCATACTCCGAGCTCGAGATTAAATCCGACGCTCCAGTGTGTGTGTGTTGCAGTGTGTGTGTGTGTGTGTGTGTGTGTGTGTATGAAGCTTTAGTTTCAGGTGTGTGACAGACAGAAGGATTTATGTCGCCAATGCAATCCAACCGTGAAACAAGCAACAGAGAAATACGACTATTGCAGTGTGTGTGTGTATGTGTGTTGTATTGTGTGTGTGTGTGTGTGTGAGTTGCAGTGTGTGTGTGTGTGTGTGTGTGTCCTTATAACCATTACAACTGTTTATATGTTGTGTGTGTTACACCGCTTTCTCCTCCACATCTTTCTATCTGCAGAAAGCGATGTTAAATCCTCCAGCTTGCTCATCTTTGTCTCCCTCCATTCTATACACCTCTCCCTTTACATCACCCCCCCCCACACACACACACACACACACAGACACACACTTACACACACACACACACACACACCCCCACACACACACACACACCTGCAGGAGTCCTGTAGTGGATACTGTGGGTGGATGATTGCTCCTCCAGGCCGTAACATATATCTTACCGTATGAATGTGCACCAAAGGACTTACATAATGAATATTGTGAGGGATTTTGGTTTGTAATTCTGCAAAAAGGCACCTAGATCTTTGAGTGTGTGTGTGTGTGTTTGTGTGTGTGTGTGTGTGTGTGTGTGTGATGCTCTAATTGATCAAAGGAACAAGCAGGGACAAGCCAACAAGAACTAATTAAATCCTCAGCAGTGCTGCCATCACTTTGAGCCCCAATCACACCGCAGAGAAAGGCTTGAAGGGTCCCCCCTGTGTGTGTGTGTGTGTGTGTGTGTGTGTGTGTGTGTGTTTGTTGTTTATCTTGTGTCTGAGATAGAGAGAGCTGCATTTGAACTCTCTTCGTCTCTGCAGAGTTGAGTCGTAGCATCTCTGATCGCTTGTAGTCTGCAGGGGATTTGCATGCGTGTGTGTGTGCATAGTGTGTGTGTGTGTGTGTGTGTGTGTGTGTGTGTGTGTGTGTGTGTGTGTGTGTACAAGCTCTGAACTGTAGCTGGCATCACTGAGGAAGTCAAGTAGCTCAGACACTGCAGAACAACACCACAGAAACATCCACTAACAGAGACGTGTGTGTGTTTGAGCTGCGGTTACACACACACACAATATTCCACACACACACGATATCCCACACACACACACGATATTCCACACAAAATATCCCACACACACACACACACACACACACACACACACACACACTGACACAACCCGTCTGAAATGAGGGGTGACAGACAGCGCAGTAGGAGCAGTGTGGAACAGATGAAAGCCGGCGATGTGGAGCGACTCCCCTAAAAGGTGAGACCCAGTCACGGCGGTGTAAATGAGAGTGTGTTTACATCAGACATAGGAAGAGGAGTTATGTCACGGCGCTCAGAGGAGACGAGATCAAACACAGCGAGGCGGGTGTTTTGATGGAGGATCTATATTTGGAGTGAGGCTGAGGAGGGATCACAGTACAGAGGAGCAGAGAGTCGGTGACGGCTGCACAGAAAACACTTCTTTAGCTTTAAGTGTGTGTGCAGTGTGCTAAAGGAAGTGTGTGTTCAGTGTGTTAAAGGAAGTGTGTGTTCAGTTAAGTTGTCAGTATGCAAAATGCTACATTTTGAGATTTAGCATTCCTAACGTTTAACTGTTATGCCAAATACCATCGTGGGTAATCACTTCCATTTGTTTTCCACTCATCCATTCAGGGGCCTTAGGACTAGAGTGTGCAAGCATCTAATACTTTAAAGAGTCCTCTCCTGCTGAAGTTCAGGTGTATATCAGTATGTAGTGTCTCTACTTTAAAGAGTCCTCTCCTGCTGATGTTCAGGTGTATATCAGTATGTAGTGTCTCTACTTTAAAGAGTCCTCTCCTGCTGATGTTCAGGTGTATATCAGTATGTAGTGTCTCTACTTTAAAGAGTCCTCAGCTGCTGATGCACAGGATTCTTCTCCTCTGCAGACCGTTTACTTGCACTAACATCAATAGAACTTCAGGAGAGGAACAGATTATTTCCCTCGCTCTTCTTCCTCTTCAGGAGCTCTTGATCTTTCCTCCTCTCGACTCCTCAGCAGTTCTTAAAAGCTGAGAGGCGTTGTGAAAAACTCTTTTCCGCATCTCAAAGAAATGCTTAGAAAGAGGTGTCCTTACGTCTCAGAGTGAGAGAGCCTCGTGACTACAGGAACATCAGCAAGGAGCGAATGGGGATCCTATTGATAAACGACCTGTCCGTAGCTCAGCCAGGTATACTCGTCAACAAGCCCGTACACAATATGAACTACAATACAGTAACACTCCATACACTAAGACTTCCAAACACCTATTGGCATGCACTACCATCAAAGGTGACACAATGCACTGTGGGACACTTTACGCTGATTTCACTCAACTTAATAGCAGAGGGTAAATATAACGCCAGGGGCTGCACAATGCATCAAGAGTGTCATAATTGAACCGTACACCCCAGCGCGTGCACTCCGCTCTGCATCAGCCAAACGACTCGCTGCACCCTCGCTGCGAGGGGGACCCAAGTTCCCATCAGCAGAAACACGTGGGTTTGCTATCCTGGCTCCAAGATGGTGGAATGAGCTCCCCATTGACATCAGGACAGCAGATAGCTTACACACCTTCCAGACTGAAAACTCATCTCTTTCGACTCCACTTCCAGCCATAGAATTACTAACAAAGCACTTATATACTAACAAAGGACTGGCTCCTCTAAAGCCAGCTGAGTAGCACTTGAAGTGTTTGGCTCTATGGAACCTGATGTACTTTATGATTCTGTTTTCTTCAGGGTTGTGTCTTCCTGGTCGAACGCACTTATTGTAAGTCCTTTGTATAAAAGCCTCAGCTAAATGCACTGTAATGTGAAGTAGCTGTCCATGGTGCTGAAAGGCAGCTGTGCTCAGTGTGGAAATTAAAGGTCTCTGTCCATGGTGCTGAAAATAAAAAATGTTTAAGTAATACATTCCTTAATAAACATTTCCTAGCTAAATGTAATGTAATGTGATGTAATGTAATGTAATGTAATGTAATAATTGCAATACGAACCAGTAAAATATCCAAATTGCGCAACATTTGTGAAAGGCTATGTCAAAATATGGCGTTTATGAAGTATGGTGGAGCTGCAGAGATATCCCGACAAATCTTATTATAAAGACAAAACGTACAGATACTGATCAAAAAGGTTATTTGCATTTTTCAATGATCGATGAGAACCATGAGCAATCCCTCATGCATTGTGATCACGAGTCAATATAAGCACAATTAGTTATTTATCTCAAATCTTGCGTTGATATACTGTACAGTGCAATATTCATTACAACGGCTTAACAGGAAGCACGTTGAGCCGCGGCATCAGGTTGAGCCGCAGCATCAGGTTGAGCCGCAGCATCAGGTTGAGCCGCGGCATCAGGTTGAGCCGCAGCATCAGGTTGAGCCGCAGCATCAGGTTGAGCCGCAGCATCAGGTTGAGGCGCATCATCAGGTTGAGCCGCAGCATCAGGTTGAGCCGCAGCATCAGGTTGAGCCGCATCATCAGGTTGAGCCGCAGCATCAGGTTGAGCCGCAGCATCAGGTTGAGCCGCAGCATCAGGTTGAGGCGCATCATCAGGTTGAGCCGCAGCATCAGGTTGAGCCGCAGCATCAGGTTGAGCCGCATCATCAGGTTGAGGCGCATCATCAGGTTGAGCCGCAGCATCAGGTTGAGCCGCAGCATCAGGTTGAGCCGCAGCATCAGGTTGAGCCGCAGCATCAGGTTGAGGCGCATCATCAGGTTGAGCCGCAGCATCAGGTTGAGCCGCAGCATCAGGTTGAGCCGCATCATCAGGTTGAGCCGCAGCATCAGGTTGAGCCGCAGCATCAGGTTGAGCCGCATCATCAGGTTGAGCCGCAGCATCAGGTTGAGCCGCAGCATCAGGTTGAGCCGCAGCATCAGGTTGAGCCGCAGCATCAGGTTGAGCCGCAGCATCAGGTTGAGCTGCAGCATCAGGTTGAGCTGCAGCATCAGGTTGAGGCGCATCATCAGGTTGTTATTCATAAACACTGTAGTGTGTGTTAATAATCACTGTAGTGTGTGTTATTCATAATCACTGTAGTGTGTGTGTGTGTGTTATTCATAAACACTGTTGTGTGTGTGTGTGTGTTATTAATCACTGTAGTGTGTGTGTGTGTGTGTTATTAATCACTGGAGTGTGTGTTATTCATAAACACTGTAGTGTGTGTTATTCATAATCACTGTAGTGTGTGTTATTCATAATCACTGTAGTGTGTGTTATTCATAATCACTGTAGTGTGTGTGTGTGTGTGTGTGTGTTATTAATCACTGGAGTGTGTGTTATTCATAAACACTGTAGTGTGTGTTACTCATAATCACTGTAGTGTGTGTTATTCATAATCACTGTAGTGTGTGTTATTCATAATCACTGTAGTGTGTGTGTGTGTGTGTTATTAATCACTGTAGTGTGTGTTACTCATAATCACTGTAGTGTGTGTTATTCATAATCACTGTAGTGTGTGTTATTCATAATCACTGTAGTGTGTGTGTGTGTGTGTTATTAATCACTGTAGTGTGTGTTACTCATAATCACTGTAGTGTGTGTTATTCATAAACACTGTAGTGTGTGTTATTCATAAACACTGTAGTGTGTCGGAGCTGTTGCAACATTACATCCGTTTATATTCCCCGTAGTTGTGTCATTAATAATCCATGTTCAACCCAGAAAACATTCAATTAAAATACAAAATTGTTTGTTAAACACAAACAAAGTGTGATATCAGCGTCCTTTAGCAAATTGCAGCAGCTGATTATAAATTAATAAATACTTCATAAATATTAAATGAGTCCTTATAACGAGGCTGCAGGCGCGATGCATCGTTTATTAAGGAAGGTGCGTGTGAGACTCACACGGGGCCTCGTTCCGCTGAGACTCAAATTACTCAATTAGAGATGAAGTCACTGTCTTCACTTATTATTCTGACATCTAATTAGTTTCTAAATTCATTTCATAAAGACATGATCAGAGAAGCTCTGATGGAGTCAGGACTCAAAGAGACACGAGGAGAGCTGGAGCTCTGATGGAGTCAGGACTCAAAGAGACACGAGGAGAGCTGGAGCTCTGATGGAGTCAGGACTCAGAGACACGAGGAGAGCTGGAGCTCTGATGGAGTCAGGACTCAGAGACACGAGGAGAGCTGGAGCTCTGATGGAGTCAGGACTCAGAGACACGAGGAGAGCTGGAGCTTTGATGGAGTCAGGACTCAGAGAGACACAAGGAGAGCTGGAGCTCTGATGGAGTCAGGACTCAGAGACACGAGGAGAGCTGGAGCTTTGATGGAGTCAGGACTCAGAGACACGAGGAGAGCTGGAGCTCTGATGGAGTCAGGACTCAAAGAGACACGAGGAGAGCTGGAGCTCTGATGGAGTCAGGACTCAGAGACACGAGGAGAGCTGGAGCTCTGATGGAGTCAGGACTCAAAGAGACACGAGGAGAGCTGGAGCTCTGATGGAGTCAGGACTCAGAGAGACACGAGGAGAGCTGGAGCTCTGATGGAGTCAGGACTCAGAGACACGAGGAGAGCTGGAGCTCTGATGGAGTCAGGACTCAGAGAGACACGAGGAGAGCTGGAGCTCTGATGGAGTCAGGACTCAGAGAGACACGAGGAGAGCTGGAGCTCTGATGGAGTCAGGACTCAGAGAGACACGGGGAGAGCTGGAGCTCTGATGTCAAACACTGACGGTTTATTTGAAGCTTCGGCCGGAGAATTCACGCGACAGGTGGTGTGTCACGAGTTCACACAGCGGTTGCCAAACCAATTCTGAAGAACTCTTCTGCAGCTCGAGGTTCTAACTAGTTCAGAGTGTAATAATCAACATTCTTCATCAGCGAGACTAAAGCAATATGGAGCCTGAATCTATCGAGCTCTCGTCCAGAGGAAAGAACGAGCACCAGGGAGCCTTCGTCCCTGAACAGTGAGCTACCTCATGGCGGCTCTGTCACAGACTGGCAACAGCAATGCGCCCCAGCTGCCCCTCCTCAAGAGAGACAGCAGCGACCCCCCAGGCCGTAGACCTGTGCCGTGGGAAAGGAGAGTATCACTACCCCCTAATGGGAGCATACAGACATTATAAGCTAGTAATTATCTCTTATTTAATTTCGAAATAAATGTTTAATAAAGAAAATCTAAAAGAAAATCACTTCTGTCTTTTCTTTCTCTAAAAACACAATCACTTGGAATATTAGTTGGAGTAATGTTTGGATCAATAACTCCTCAGTGAACGCGTCCCGTCTCCGTTGATTTGTGTTGCATCGAAACAAACCTTTATTTTCTGCCAATTTGGAAACAAAATTCAATCAGAGATTAAAAAGTAGAAGAACAACATGGAAACAAGAGTGCGTGTGTGTGTGTGTGTGTGTGTGTGTGTGTGTGTGTGTGTGTGTGTGTGTGTGTGTGTGTGTGTGTGTGTGTGTGTGTGTGTGTGTGGAGTAGAAATCACTGCCAATCTGTCTCCAAAGTCTGTCTCCAGATCGATGGTGTGTGTTCCTCTCGGAGGCGAAGACATCCGTCCCAAAGACAAACAAAGCTAAGAGAAGAGAAGCCATTTTGTCTGCGTTAGTTATTGGAGCCCAGCGGAGAGAAATAAATCCTCTCTGCAGGAAACTAGGTTTCATTCAGAGGAGAGACGAAGAGGAGACACCTTTCTGTGGCCAAGAGTGTGTGTGTGTGTGTGTGTGTGTGTGTGTGTGTGTGTGTGTGTGTGTGTGTGTGTGTGTGTGTGTGTGTGTGTGTGTGTGTGTGTGTGTGCGTGAGTGTGTGTGCGTGAGTGTGTGTGCGTGAGTGTGTGTGTGTGTGTGTGTGTGTGTGTGTGTGTGTGTGTGTGCGTGAGTGTGTGTGTTCCCTGTGAAACCCTCTGTGCTTTTATTAACGATTATTACACGGTTTGATTGAATACTCGATTCTGATTGGTCAATATAGAAATTCCAGAGGTTGGGTTAGGGTGTGGTTAGTGTGTGTGTGTACAGTAAGTGTGTGTACAGTAAGTGTGTGTGTACAGTAAGTGTGTGTGTACAGTGTTGAGATCTCCATATTAGATTGAATACTTAAAACAAAAGTTAGTTATAATCAATTATATTCTTGTATAACCCACAATGAAAATGTTTCATATGTTATGATTTTCTATATTCCCAGTATAAACAAAGTGGTTTTAAAGGGCCACACCTCTTTACTGATATCAAAATCCTTCGGGATCGCTTAAACAGATTCAGAGAGTCGTCTGAATTGAAACAGCAGCTAATTGAACCTGGTTCTTCAGGAGTTCATAGAGGTGAGATCTTGCTGACGTTGGTGGATCTGAGCCAAGCAGTAAACTCACATAGACTCAATAACTTCGGTCAGGTCAGTTAGTAGGTCTGAGTCATTTGCCTGAATAAATGATCAGCTCCTCCCGACTCTTACACCAGTATGTGTGTTTACAGTATGTGTGTGTACAGTATGTGTGTGTACAGTATGTGTGTGTACAGTACGTGTACAGTATGTGTGTGTACAGTAACTATGTGTACAGTGTGTGTGTGTACAGTGTGTGTGTGTGTCCAGTATGTGTACAGTATGTGTGTGTACAGTATGTGTGTGTACAGTATGTGTGTTTACAGTAACTATGTGTACAGTGTGTTTGTACAGTTAGTGTGTGTGTGTAAAGTAAGTGTGTACAGTGTGTGTGTACAGTAAGTGTGTGGACAGTAAGTGTGTGTGTACAGTAAGTGTATGTGGACAGTAAGTGTGTGTGTACAGTAAGTGTGTGTGGACAGTAAGTGTGTGTGTACAGTAAGTGTATGTGGACAGTAAGTGTGTGTGTACAGTAAGTGTGTGTGTACAGTAAGTGTGTGTGTACAGTAAGTGTGTGTGGACAGTAAGTGTGTGTGTACAGTAAGTGTGTGTGTACAGTAAGTGTGTGTGGACAGTAAGTGTGTGTGTACAGTAAGTGTGTGTGTACAGCAAGTGTGTGTGGACAGTAAGTGTGTGTGTACAGTAAGTGTGTACAGTAAGTGTGTGTGTACAGTAAGTGTATGTGGACAGTAAGTGTGTGTGTACAGTAAGTGTGTGTGTACAGTAAGTGTGTGTGTACAGCAAGTGTGTGTGGACAGTAAGTGTGTGTGTACAGTAAGTGTGTGTGTACAGTAAGTGTGTACAGTAAGTGTGTGTGGACAGTAAGTGTGTGTACAGTAAGTATGTGTGTACAGTAAGTGTGTGTGTACAGTAAGTGTGTGTGGACAGTAAGTGTGTGTGTACAGTAAGTGTGTGTGGATAGTAAGTGTATGTGGACAGTAAGTGTGTGAACAGTAAGTGTGTGTGTACAGTAAGTGTGTACAGTAAGTGTGTGTGGACAGTAAGTGTGTGTACAGTAAGTATGTGTGTACAGTAAGTGTGTGTGTACAGTAAGTGTGTGTGGACAGTAAGTGTGTGTGTACAGTAAGTGTGTGTGGATAGTAAGTGTATGTGGACAGTAAGTGTGTGGACAGTAAGTGTGTGTGTACAGTAAGTGTGTGTGTACAGTAAGTGTGTACAGTAAGTGTGTGTGGACAGTAAGTGTGTGTACAGTAAGTATGTGTGTACAGTAAGTGTGTGTGTACAGTAAGTGTGTGTGGACAGTAAGTGTGTGTGTACAGTAAGTGTGTGTGGATAGTAAGTGTATGTGGACAGTAAGTGTGTGTACAGTAAGTGTGTGTGGACAGTAAGTGGGTGTGTACAGTAAGTGTGTGTGTACAGTAAGTGTGTGGACAGTAAGTGGGTGTGTACAGTAAGTATGTGGACAGTAAGTGTGTGTGTACAGTAAGTGTGTGTGGACAGTAAGTGTGTGTACAGTAAGTGTGTGTGGACAGTAAGTGTGTGTGGACAGTAAGTGTGTGTGTACAGTAAGTGTGTGTACAGTAAGTGTGTGTGTACAGTAAGTGTGTGTGTACAGTAAGTGTGTGTGTACAGTAAGTATGTGGACAGTACGTGTGTGTGTACAGTAAGTGTGTGTGGACAGTAAGTGTGTGTGTACAGTAAGTGTGTGTGTACAGTAAGTATGTGGACAGTAAGTGTGTGTGTACAGTAAGTGTGTGTGGACAGTAAGTGTGTGTACAGTAAGTGTGTGTGTACAGTAAGTGTGTGTGTACAGTAAGTATGTGGACAGTAAGTGTGTGTGTACAGTAAGTGTGTGTGGACAGTAAGTGTGTGTACAGTAAGTGTGTGTGGACAGTAAGTGTGTGTGGACAGTAAGTGTGTGTGTACAGTAAGTGTGTGTACAGTAAGTGTGTGTGTACAGTAAGTGTGTGTGTACAGTAAGTGTGTGTGTACAGTAAGTATGTGGACAGTACGTGTGTGTGTACAGTAAGTGTGTGTGGACAGTAAGTGTGTGTGTACAGTAAGTGTGTGTGTACAGTAAGTGTGTGTACAGTAAGTGTGTGTACAGTAAGTATGTGGACAGTAAGTATGTGTGTACAGTAAGTGTGTGTGTACAGTAAGTGTGTGTGTACAGTAATTGTGTGTGTACAGTAAGTGTGTGTGGACAGTAAGTGCAGTTCTAATTTTTCATCTGTAAACTTTAGCATTATGGTATTTTTTTTGGCCAAACACGTTGAGAAAAGCTATAACTACATTTATGTTTACTGTTTTGACACACACCGTCTTCTGTACTCCCTCCTGCAGTGTGTTGGAGTGTGTGTTGGTCTCAGTGTGTGTGTTTACGTGGTCTCAGTGAGTGTGTGTGTGTGTATGTGTATGTGTATGTGTGTGTGTGTGTGTGTGTGTGTGTGTGTGTGTGTGTGTGTGTGTGTGTGTGTGTGTGTGTGTGTGTGTGTGTGTGTGTGGTGTGTGTGTGTGTGTGTGTGTGTGTGTGTGTGTGTGTGTGTGTGTGTGTGTGTGTGTGTGTGTGTGTGTGTGTGTGTGTGTGTGTGTGTGTGTGTGTGTGTGTGTGTGTGTGACAGATATGTGACATGACAGCCACTAATGGAAAAGTCTAGTGGTGTGATTTCCTCTCTTTTCATACACAAACAGAAATGATGGCTCTCAGCGGCTCCTCTCTGCTATTTAAATATTCCCATCAGCACATGTGAATACAGTCTCTGTGCAAACACGCCTTTGAACACCACATTCCCCTCGAGTACTCCCCATCACCACCTCTGATGTGATCTGAAAGTGGAGAAACATGTTTGCTATTGACAACAAAAACAGCTCTCCAAAGTGTCAAATATTGTGTTTGAACTAGCGCTGAGGAAACGCTGAAAGGAGATGAGATTTCCTGAACCGGCATCAGTTCTAAAAGGCTATTTTTTAAAGAAGGAAGATGTATATGTTGAAGGTTAAATAAGTCAGTATTTGTTGTGCTGCTGCTTGATATGAAGAAATATTTCTGCAACCATAAGCTAATAGAGTGGTGCAGTGATGCCATATTTGTGTAGCGGTCACATGACTTCACGTCACCACCGCTAAGCTAAAGGTGGCTAATGTTGGGCTATAAAGGAACTACAGCACGGTCACATGGCTTCACGTCACCACCGCTAAGCTAAAGGAGGCTAATGTTGGGCTATAAAGGAACTACAGCACGGTCACATGACTTCACGTCACCACCGCTAAGCTAAAGGAGGCTAATGTTGGGCTATAAAGGAACTACAGCACGGTCACATGACTTCACGTCACCACCGCTAAGCTAAAGGAGGCTAATGTTGGGCTATAAAGGAACTACAGCACGGTCACATGACTTCACGTCACCACTGCTAAGCTAAAGGAGGCTAATGTTGGGCTATAAAGGAACTACAGCACGGTCACATGACTTCACGTCACCACTGCTAAGCTAAAGGTGGCTAATGTTGGGCTATAAAGGAACTACAGCACGGTCACATGACTTCACGTCACCACTGCTAAGCTAAAGGAGGCTAATGTTGGGCTGTAAAGGAATTACAGCACGGTCACATGACTTCACGTCACCACCGCTGAGCTAAAGGTGGCTAATGTTGGGCTATAAAGGAACTACAGCACGGTCACATGGCTTCACGTCACCACGGCTAAGCTAAAGGAGGCTAATGTTGGGCTATAAAGGAACTACAGCACGGTCACATGACTTGACGTCATCACCGCTAAGCTAAAGGAGGCTAATGTTGGGCTGTAAAGGAACTACAGCACGGTCACATGACTTCACGTCACCACCGCTAAGCTAAAGGTGGCTAATGTTGGGCTGTAAAGGAACTACAGCACGGTCACATGACTTCACGTCACCACCGCTAAGCTAAAGGTGGCTAATGTTGGGTTATAAAGGAACTACAGCACGGTCACATGGCTTCACGTCACCACGGCTAAGCTAAAGGAGGCTAATGTTGGGCTGTAAAGGAATTACAGCACGGTCACATGACTTCACGTCACCACTGCTAAGCTAAAGGAGGCTAATGTTGGGCTGTAAAGGAATTACAGCACGGTCACATGACTTCACGTCACCACCGCTAAGCTAAAGGTGGCTAATGTTGGGCTATAAAGGAACTACAGCACGGTCACATGGCTTCACGTCACCACGGCTAAGCTAAAGGAGGCTAATGTTGGGCTATAAAGGAACTACAGCACGGTCACATGACTTCACATCACCACCGCTAAGCTAAAGGAGGCTAATGTTGGGCTGTAAAGGAATTACAGCACGGTCACATGACTTCACGTCACCACCGCTAAGCTAAAGGTGGCTAATGTTGGGCTATAAAGGAACTACAGCACGGTCACATGGCTTCACGTCACCACGGCTAAGCTAAAGGAGGCTAATGTTGGGCTATAAAGGAACTACAGCACGGTCACATGACTTCACGTCATCACCGCTAAGCTAAAGGAGGCTAATGTTGGGCTATAAAGGAACTACAGCACGGTCACATGACTTCACGTCACCACCGCTAAGCTAAAGGTGGCTAATGTTGGGCTGTAAAGGAACTACAGCACGGTCACATGACTTCACGTCACCACCGCTAAGCTAAAGGTGGCTAATGTTGGGCTATAAAGGAACTACAGCACGGTCACATGACTTCACATCACCACCGCTAAGCTAAAGGAGGCTAATGTTGGGCTGTAAAGGAATTACAGCACGGTCACATGACTTCACGTCACCACTGCTAAGCTAAAGGAGGCTAATGTAGGGCTGTAAAGGAATTACAGCACGGTCACATGACTTCACGTCACCACCGCTAAGCTAAAGGTGGCTAATGTTGGGCTATAAAGGAACTACAGCACGGTCACATGCCTTCACGTCACCACGGCTAAGCTAAAGGAGGCTAATGTTGGGCTATAAAGGAACTACAGCACGGTCACATGACTTCACATCACCACCGCTAAGCTAAAGGAGGCTAATGTTGGGCTGTAAAGGAATTACAGCACGGTCACATGACTTCACGTCACCACCGCTAAGCTAAAGGTGGCTAATGTTGGGCTATAAAGGAACTACAGCACGGTCACATGGCTTCACGTCACCACGGCTAAGCTAAAGGAGGCTAATGTTGGGCTATAAAGGAACTACAGCACGGTCACATGACTTCACGTCATCACCGCTAAGCTAAAGGAGGCTAATGTTGGGCTATAAAGGAACTAAAGCACGGTCACATGACTTCACGTCACCACCGCTAAGCTAAAGGTGGCTAATGTTGGGCTATAAAGGAACTACAACACGGTCACATGACTTCACACCACCACCACTAAGCTAAAGGTGGCTAATGCTGGGCTGTAAAGGAACTACAGCACGGTCACATGACTTCACGCCACCACCACTAAGCTAAAGGTGGCTAATGCTGGGCTGTAAAGGAACTACAGCACGGTCACATGACTTCACCACCGCTAAGCTAAAGGAGGCTAATGTTGGGGTATAAAGGAACTACAGCACGGTCACATGACTTCACGTCGCCACGGCTAAGCTAAAGGTGGCTAATGTTGGGCTATAAAGGAACTACAGCACGGTCATATGACTTCACGTCACCACGGCTAAGCTAAAGGAGGCTAATGTTGGGGTATAAAGGAACTACAGCACGGTCACATGACTTCACGTCACCACGGCTAAGCTAAAGGAGGCTAATGTTGGGCTATAAAGGAACTACAGCACGGTCACATGACTTCACGTCACCACCGCTAAGCTAAAGGTGGCTAATGTTGGGCTATAAAGGAACTACAACACGGTCACATGACTTCACACCACCACCACTAAGCTAAAGGTGGCTAATGCTGGGCTGTAAAGGAACTACAGCACGGTCACATGACTTCACGCCACCACCACTAAGCTAAAGGTGGCTAATGCTGGGCTGTAAAGGAACTACAGCACGGTCACATGACTTCACCACCGCTAAGCTAAAGGAGGCTAATGTTGGGGTATAAAGGAACTACAGCACGGTCACATGACTTCACGTCACCACGGCTAAGCTAAAGGTGGCTAATGTTGGGCTATAAAGGAACTACAGCACGGTCATATGACTTCACGTCACCACGGCTAAGCTAAAGGAGGCTAATGTTGGGCTATAAAGGAACTAAAGCACGGTCACATGACTTCACGTCACCACCGCTAAGCTAAAGGTGGCTAATGTTGGGCTGTAAAGGAACTACAGCACGGTCACATGACTTCACCACCGCTAAGCTAAAGGAGGCTAATGTTGGGCTATAAAGGAACTACAGCACGGTCACATGACTTCACGTCACCACGGCTAAGCTAAAGGAGGCTAATGTTGTGCTGTAAAGGAATTACAGCACGGTCACATGACTTCACGTCATCACCGCTAAGCTAAAGGAGGCTAATGTTGGTCTATAAAGGAACTAAAGCACGGTCACATGACTTCACGTCATCACCGCTAAGCTAAAGGTGGCTAATGTTGGGCTATAAAGGAACTACAGCACGGTCACATGACTTCACGTCACCACCGCTAAGCTAAAGGAGGCTAATGTTGGGCTATAAAGGAACTACAGCACGGTCACATGACTTCACGTCACCACCGCTAAGCTAAAGGAGGCTAATGTTGGGCTATAAAGGAACTACAGCACGGTCACATGACTTCACGTCACCACCGCTAAGCTAAAGGAGGCTAGTGTTGGGCTATAAAGGAACTACAGCACGGTCACATGGCTTCACGTCTCCACCGCAGGGTTTTAGCACGCATTCCTTCCATTTTGCACAACAACAAGCAGAAATTGTTGATGCATGTTGTAAATATTCCTCTTTGTTGACTAACTTGTGTTTCCGCTGTATCTGCAGGCTGCTCTGGTTCCCTCCGGAGACGGGAACAGATTGAAGGCGTTCATGGAGTTTCGGCTGTGTTGATGAGTGTGGGACTAAAAACCCAGAGGACAGAATATAAAATGCTTCAGCTCGCCCACTGTGTGTGACGGCCTGTGGAGCTTTAACTCATTCCACTCAGACAGCATATATGAACCTAAAGAACTACATGACGAGTGCAGCTTCAGGAAGGATCTTTCAATACAATATAATGCAAAGGGGCTTTATTGGCATGACCACATTTAAACATAGTATGGCCAAAGCATTCAGCACAAGGCGCTATATCAGAACACAAAGAAACACTAAACATAATGTCAACATGTGGTCAACAGCATAACACGAGACAAACTGCACCATACGGACGAAGATCCTCTGAGTATCGTGCACATTTCAGAGATATTGAGATTTCCAGACATTAGCTAGCTTGGTGTTTCAGTGGAAAGAGAGAGGGTGAGATATAGAGGGGGAGGGAGTGTGTGTGAGGCGATGTGTGTGTGAGAGATGACTCAGCTGCGAGTTAAACGCTGTGGTGTGTGTGTGTGTGTGTGTGTGTGTGTGTGTGTGTGTCTCTGATTTTGCAGCTGTGTGGGCGAGCTGTGAACTTCTTCAGTGTGCAGAGGGTGTGTGTGATACACTGCTAACCTCTGCCATCCAAACCCATCATTACCCTGCACACACAGGCACACACACACACACACACACACAGAGCATGAGGCTGAGGAAAGAATGTGTGAGAGGAGAGCAGATATATATCCTTTATTTAAGCAGGTAAAAGACTCATTGAGATTAAAAGAGGGGCAGCATGTACGAAGTTACACCAGATAAAACACAGACGTGACAGGCAGACGAACACAGCTGTGAAACACAAATCAAATGGCCATTAGCCAGTCGACATGCCAAGTAAAACAAACTATTAAAAATCATTTATCGATTGCAGGATATACGAGCACTCACATCTACCAATGGTGTCATGTCCTCTGTCCTTTAGGAAGGACCTGAATTCCCCCATAGTGACTCCATGTGAGAGTCTCAGCTGCTTCTGCTCCAAGCTGTGGGGGCCGCATGTCTAACAGCTGTTTCACCCAGTTGTGTTCTCACGTAGGAACCAGCATCTGAATCACATCTGGGAGCGCAGGCCGTAAGACTTTCTCTTTGGACACATATATGTGCAGATGTAGGAGGGAACCAGCCCAAGCAGAGGTTTATAAATAAAACCCAACCAATGGGAAGCAGACAAAGATGGCCAATTAGCAGCAGCATATATTCATCTTCCAGTTATACACACATGCCATTTCCAAACATCTGGACTACCTATGTTGCAAATGTATTATCTTTTCAATTTACACAGGCATCATTGCACGACTGTCCGTCCTGGGAGAGGGATCTCCTCCTCTGCTGCTCTCCCTGAGGTTTCTCCATGGTTCCCTTAGACTGTGGGGTTTCTCTGGATAGTGTTTCCTTGTACGATGTGAGGGTCATGAGGACAGAGGGTCTAAGGACAGAGGGTCTAAGGACAGAGGGTTGAGGATAGAGAGGGTCTAAGGGACAGAGGGGTCTAAGGACAGAGGGTCTAAGGACAGAGGGTCTAAGGACAGAGGG
>CADEHL010000398.1:35000-39350 GCA_902827135.1 Harpagifer antarcticus | reverse complement strand
CAGTATATAGTTGTCTCTACTTTAAAGAGTCCTCTCCTGCTGATGTCAGGTGTATATCAGTTATAGTGTCTCTACTTTAAAGAGTCCTCTCCTGCTGATGTTCAGGTGAATATCAGTATGTAGTGCTCTACTTTAAAGAGTCCTCTCCTGCTGATGTTCAGGTGTATATCAGTATGTAGTGTCTCTATTAAAGAGTCCTCTCTGCTGATGTTCAGGTGTATTCAGTATGTAGTGTCTCTACTTTAAGAGTCCTCTCTGCTGATGTTCAGGTGTATATCAGTATGTAGTGTCTCTACTTTAAAGAGTCCTCTCCTGCTGATGTTCAGCTGTATATCAGTATGTAGTGTCTCTACTTTAAAGAGCCCCCTCTCCTGCTGATGTTCAGGTGTATATCAGTATGTAGTGTCTCTACTTAAAGAGTCCTCTCCTGCTGATGTTCAGCTGTATATCAGATGTAGTGTCTCTACTTTAAAAGAGTCCTCTCCTGCTGATGTTCAGGTGTATATCAGATGTAGTGTCTCTACTTTAAAGAGTCCTCTCCTGCTGATGTTCAGGTGTATATCAGTATAGTGTCTCTACTTTAAAGAGTCCTCTGCTGCTGATGTTCAGGTGTATATCAGTATGTAGTGGTCTCTACTTTCAAAGAGTCCCCTCCTGCTGATGTTCAGGTGTATATCAGTATGTAGTGTCTCTACTTTAAAGAGTCCTCTCCTGCTGATGTTCAGGTGTATATCGGTATGTAGTGTCTCTACTTTAAAGAGTACTCTCGTGCTGATGTTCAGGTGTATATCAGTATGTAGTGTCTCTACTTTAAAGAGTCCTCTCCTGCTGATGTTCAGGTGTATATCAGTATGTAGTGTCTCTACTTTAAAGAGTCCTCTCCTGCTGATGTTCAGGTGTATATCAGTATCACAGGGATTTTAGCCTTTGCGGATGCATTTAAAAAAAGGACCAAACATCCCCCCCTGGGTTTAATTACATCACTAAACCCCGCCCCTCACGCCGTGGTGGTGGGCTGGCTGTCATCTACAACCACAACATCCGGACTACAGAACTCACCCTCCCCTCAGTACCATCCTTCGAATTCCTCGCCTTCAAAGCCCCTCCCTCACTGACAGTTATCCTCATTTACCGACCCCCCAAACCACACCCCTCCTTCCTCTCTGATCTCACTGAACCCCTCACCATTGCTTCATCCCTCTCCCCACGTCTGTTACTCCTCGGCGACCTCAACATCCACATGGACTCCCCCACCTGCAAACTCGCTTCTGAATTCTCCTCCCTTCTGGACAATTTCTCAATTACCCAATATGTCACCTTCCCCACCCATGAGAAAGGACACATCCTTGACCTTGTCTGCTCCACCAACCTCCCAGTACTCGACCTCCACCCCTGCCCCTTTCCCCTCTCTGACCACAAACTCATACAGTTCACCATCGCCTCCCCCGTCCGCCACCCCCCCCCATCCAGGAACATCACCTTCCGTAATGTATGCTCCGTTGATCCCCAGCACCTCTCCGACCTGCTACTCTCCCCCTGGACTCGAACCTCAGCTCACCCGATGAACAACTCAACCACCTTAATTCCACCCTACTCGCCTCCCTCAACAGCCTGGCCCCCATCAAAAGGAAAAATTTCACTTTTAAAACCTCCTCCTCCTGGTTCACCCCTGCACTCCGTAAACTGAAGCAAACCGGCCGCCAGCTTGAACACCTAACCAAGAAATCATCCCTCACAGTTCACCATGAATCCTACAAACTCCATCTCACTACCTACAGAGACGCCCTCACTGTCGCAAAAATTGCTTACCTCTCCACCATCTTTACCGACCCCTCCCATAACCCCAGGACCCTCTTCTCCACCGTCAACAAGCTCCTCGAACCCCGTGCTGACACCCTCCCTTCCTCCACTTCCACTTTATGCGGTTCATTCCTCCAGTTTTTCTCTGACAAAATCACTGCCATTAATCTCTCCCTATCCGCTGCATCTGACACACATACATCTCCCCCCATCTCCCTGGACCTCCCGAGCCCTCCTCCCCACGGCCGCCTCTCCCAGTTCACTCTGGTTACCCCCCCTGAAATACTCAAACTGATCAGCTCCTCCAAACCCACAACCTGCTCCCTTGACCCTCTACCCATTCCTCTACTGAAGTCCTGTCTCCCCGTTCTCTGCCCCTACCTTGTCAACCTTTTCAACTCCTCCCTGTCCCAAGGAACCGTCCCCTCTGCCTTCAAAACTGCTGCTGTCACTCCCATCCTCAAGAAACCCGGTCTGGATCCCTCCTCCCTCAGTAATTACCGTCCCATCTCCAACCTCCCCTTTCTCTCAAAAACAATAGAACGCATTATCTCCAAACAACTCCACCGCCATCTCCAAACCAACCAGCTTTTTGAACCCCTTCAGTCTGGTTTTCGTCCCCACCACAGCACAGAAACGGCCCTCATCAAAGTCCTCAATGATCTCCTCACCTCTGCTGACACCGGTTCCCTCAACATCCTCATCCTCCTCGACCTGAGTGCAGCCTTCGATACCGTGAGCCACACCATCCTGCTTACCCGACTCCAGGACATCGGTATCGAAGGTACTGCACTCAGGTGGCTCCAGTCCTACCTCTCCGACAGATCCCACTTCATCTCCCTCAACAACCGCTCCTCTGCCACAGCTTCAGTCACCCGAGGTGTTCCCCAAGGTTCAGTACTCGGCCCCCTCCTCTTCATCATCTACATCCTCCCCCTTGGTCAGATTCTCCGCCAATACAACCTGGACTTTCACTGTTACGCTGACGACACCCAGATTTACCTCAGCACCAAATACCCCAACAACCCCCCCCCTCACCCACATCGAATCCTGTGTGACTGCAATAAAATCCTGGATGCAACACAACTTCCTCAAACTCAACAGCAATACAACTGAACTCCTCCTCATCGGCTCCAAATCCACCCTCAGCAAAACCCCCAACCTGACAGTCACCATTGATGGCACCCCTGTTTCCCCCTCCACCCAGGCACGCAACCGTGGCGTTATATTTGACCCCACCCTCTCCGTCGAGCCCCACATCCGTCAAGTTGTAAAAACCTAATTTTTCCACCTCCGCAATATTGCCAAACGCCGTCCCTCTCTCACCCGCCCTGCAGCTGAGCGACTCATTCACGCCTTCATCTCCTCCCGCCTTGACTATTGCAACTCCCTCCTCTACGGCATCAGCTCCACCTCCCTCAATAGACTCCAGCGTGTCCAGAACGCAGCCGCCAGACTCCTCACCCACACCAAATCATGGCATCACATCACCCCGGTCCTCAAAGAACTCCACTGGCTTCCCCGTTTCACACCGCATCCACTACAAACTCCTGGTCCTCACTTTCAAAGCCCTCCACCATCTGGCCCCCCCACCTACCTCACTGACCTCCTCATCCTCTTCCAACCACCCCGGTCCCTCAGATCCACCTCAGCCGGTTTGCTTTCCATCCCCAAGGCCAAACTCCGGAGCTTCGGGGACCGAGCCTTCTCTGTGGCAGCCCCGAAGCTCTGGAACTCCCTCCCCAAATACCTCCGTGAGTCCGAGTCCCTCACCCTGTTCCAGTCCCGCCTCAAAACCCACCTCTTCAACTCTGTATCCATAAGCCCCCCCCCCCTCTCAATCAACTTCCTCCTGACTGCTTTTCTGTTTTGTTTGGTTTGTCTACCCTCCCTCCCAAATGTAAAGCGTCTTTGGGTTCAAGAAAAGCGCTATAGAAATAAAATATATTATTATTATTATTAGTACTTCTTAGTGAAGCACTCTTTAAAGAAACTTTTTAATTGCAAGGACTCTTCCATGAAAGCCATATGTTTGCAAGTTTTAGAAGTTCAAACTGAGTGAAAGACCCTTTCAAATCTCTCTTGCACAAATGAGCTTTTATCCACTTGCTTATTTAAATCTAAATTTGAACAAACAATTAAAAGTGTCTGCTTTTATAAAGGACAAGGCAACACTTTATTTTTCTTGTTTTTTCTGACATGCTCAAACTTTGCCTGGACGTCTTAATCATTGCTCTCTAGGCATGTGCCCCTCAGACGTGACCCTCAGGATGAGAAAGTGTCTGTGTGTAATGAGATTACTCTGGTTCAGCATCAGCTCTCTGTCCTGATGCGCCGGCCACAAAAGAGGAAGCGTCCGTGATGTTTAACCAGATCCTCAGGGGTCAGGAATGCAGCCCACTGGCGAGGGAACAGAATGCCTGCAGCAGAGATCTCCCCTCCCTCCTTTTGATGTGAGGGAGGCGAGATCTCTCAGCATCTCAGAGTTTACTTTCTCAGAGAAACAGAATCTATGCAGCTTAAACTGTTGGCTGTGCACAAAGGGGGGGG
>CADEHL010000398.1:12500-27500 GCA_902827135.1 Harpagifer antarcticus | reverse complement strand
ACACACACACACACACACACACACACAGTTATAGGGAGCCCAATAATCTCGCCTTGTTGATGAACACTTGTAGCCCATTCATTAAACAAAAATAATCCCTGCCAGCCTATACCTCGAGGGCATACAAACGGTGTGTGTGTGTGTGTGTGTGTGTGTGTGTGTGTGTGTGTGTGTGTGTGTGTGTGTGTGTGTGTGTGTGTGTGTGTGTGTGTGTGTGTGTGTGTGTGTGTGTGTGTGTGTGTGTGTGTGTGTGTGTGTGTGTGTGTGTGTGTGTGTGTGTGTGTGTGTGTGTGAGAGAGAGAGAGATATTCATATCCTCCATTTACCAATAAGTGTTATTCTAGTGATGCTTCAGAGCCTCTCCAGCTCAAGTGTTTGCAGCACATGGCCTCTTATTACCCACAATCCCTCTGTCATTTAGCCTCTAGTGCTGTTTGTCTTTGTGACTTCTGCAGGGATGAGGACTGACCAATCACAGCTCAGGACATTATGTCATGTTTATTCTAGGTGGGATAAGTGGAAAGTGCATCAGAATAGTGTTTCATTGTATTCTCAATATTAATTCAGGTATAGTCGCTCGGCTGGTTTTGATAACATTTTATAAAACATGGTGGACTAGCTAACATCTATACAAATATATACGATATATATAAATGTGAAACATGCGTTATCATATAAATCAAGTTTGTATATGTTTTAACATCTTTAATAATCTAGTCTCAAAGGCTAAATGTTCATTCATAATGACTTTTTACATTTTATATATTGCTATATATTTACAGGACATAGTCTCCAATAAGGTCATATTATATTATATGTATTACATTTTATAAAGCTCTTTGTAAGCTAGGTTTCAAAAGGTGCTATCTAAATAAAATCCTATTGGCCTTTTTGGTAGAAAGCTCCATTATGGCAGACACACATGTGTGTTTATATACTTTTGTACTTTCTGCTATCTCTTAATCTTTATTTTCCACCAGTTGTTCTCATGCACTATTAGTTTAGATGTTGAGAATGTGTGTGTAAATAGATTATATTGTATTATAATACCATAGCATAAGGTCCTAAACACCTAACATATTGCAATTTAAGTATTTAGACTATGTGGTTGGAAAATAATATTTGCACATATTGGTAAGCCTTCAATGAGGGTATCTTCGAGTGTGATTGCAAAACAATGATGACATTATTTTATGGAGGTTAATAGTGTGCACATTAAAGTATCCTGTCTTTTAGATCCCATAATATGCTTCCCCTCTCTGCAGATCTTTGTGTAACTGGTGTGTGCTGCCCTGACTCTGGTCTTGCAGGAATGCCTTAATGTGTGAAGTGGCAGGTTAGCAGCCCCTCTGAAGCGTGTAAATGCTCCAGTGAAACGCTGCTTGTCTAACTGCTACTCTAACCTCTGAGCCGGCTGCTGCAGCGGGGGAGCACCGGGAGGGGACCCGGGATCCGGGGCCTTCAGCCGGGGCACAGAGCCGGGCCAGAGGAAACATGCTGCTACATATGTTGGGTCAAGCATAGCCTTTGTTGTGATCTTAAAAGGGCGTTAAAAACCCACTCGGCTGAAAGAAATGAAAGCATGGCGGAGGGCTTTTTTGATGCATAGGCCTAATGAAGTGGTTAGAAGAATGTTGGGGTTTCTAAGTGCTCACAGTCACTTTTAATTGCGCGGGGGGCATTTTTAATTGGGCCAGGAGGAATAATAGTGGATTTAATCCCTATCATAATGCATATTGTTCACACTTTTCCGTTATGAGTGGAGGAGCGATGAATGAGCGGCAGATAAACTACGATTCATGCAGCCAAGATAATGCAGAGTGGAGGCTACATGCTGAAGTATTCAGAGGTTTTACTTTAAGAATACATTATAGTCAAAATACTTCATTACAAGTAAAAGCCTGCATTCAAAATCCTACTCGTAAAAGTTATAATTTTCCATAAAAATTGCCTTTATTTGTGTTTAGAATTATATTTATATATGCGACATTTAATATTGTTGCATCAAGTAGCATTTTTACTTTTGTAGACTGATTTAGTATTTATAAGATATTTTAATTATATGACTCTTTTGTGATTTAAAGAGTAAGTCCATGTTTAATCGTTTTGTTAAAGTATATCTGTTAAATACACAGTGAAGTAAAATGACATTATATTAATAGTGAGTACAAGTAAGCATAAAATGGAAATACTCCTAGAGTCAAAATACCTCAACATTATTAACTAAGTGGGAGTCAGGGTTCATTTAAAGCACCGTCAGAATGAATTCAATCGTGATTATATTAAACACAGAGCCCTGATAGATCTCAATGTCTTCAAAAACACATAATTGTGACTTTAAATCCAATATTTTGGGTTAAATTGCCGATAAACCAGCTTTTCCTACAGGACCTTCCTCTTGTGTTCTCTCGGCCATGCAGCGCCCTGAGAGTCAGACTGATGACAAGTGCTTCCTGTTTAATTTTTAAATATTTCCTTCTCGGATGATAGCATATAATCCCTGCAGGTCCCTCTCTGCAGTTTGCAACTATCACTGCAGTCAAAGCTTTTTTTCATCCGATCAGATCTTCGCTCGCGCAGATAATTAGGCCTACTTTGAATGTCAGAAAGATGTAGTTTTAATATCGTCTCTATTAGCCTGTTGGCAGGTAATTAAGGTGCAGATGACCGCGCGAGGGAAACAGATGGCATTTGCTTACAGTGATTCAGAAAGTAAACAAAGATCCGGGAGAGAGGCAGGGCGCGCACACACACACACACACACACACACACACACACACACACACACACACACACACACACACTGCACAGACTACGGCACGAACTGATGCACACACACACACACACACACACACACACACACACACACACACACACACACACACACACACACACACACACACACCACACACACACACACACACCGAGCAGCCATTTCTCTCTGCAGCACCTTCTTCTTCTTCCTCCTCTTCTTCCTCTTCGTCTTCTTCGCTTAGACTGTTGTGTCCATCCTCCAAGGGGACAGACAATAGTTGATTGAGATGTTGAAGGAATCTATAACGGCTCCATCTGAATAGAAAAGGCTGCATGCTTCATGAACAGGTGAGGAAGCAGCGTGTTCCGGAGCTGCCCTTCCTCTGCAGCATCACCGAATCCTCGTTAGTCTCTGAAACAGGAAGCAACCGAAACCCGGTTTAATTATAGACAGAGGGGTAAAAGAAAAACCACTCAGTTAGGAAGTAATAAGTGAAAAGATGGAACCGGAGAAAATGCTTTCTGCACACAGCTAATATTTCCGATAATAAAATAGCTATTATTTGTAATTGTTTTATTATGTTCCCTTATAGGGAAAGTATTCCAGTGGACAGCAGGAGACACCTTCCTTTAATTACAATTAGTTTATGTTGGTCATAATAATAGCAACACATATACTAAATAATTATAATAACATATTTTAATTTCCAATTGTATTTATTTAAGGGCTGTTCATCTTATAATCAATAATGATGCTAATATAGCTTATAACTTTAATCATAATAATTGAAAAACATTAACACACAATTATTTCGAGGACGTTAATATAAAAATATATACATTTGTAAATAATTAAACTATTAGAAATGTTTATTTTATTTCTGTAATTAATGATTCATGTGCTAATTAAACCCATACACTGTGTGTTCATAAAAGCGGATCAAATACAGTTATTACAAAAACATATTTTATTGTGTTGGCATGGAGGGTTAGACTGATTTAAGGAACATCGAAAAATGCTATATTGTTAAAAAAAAATCGATATTATTGATCCGTTTTCTTTGAACGCGTTGTCCCATTTGAGTATAACTAAAAACACCTGCTTGACATGTTCAGTAAAACCATGACTCAATGTAACGTGAATTATGTCCTTTATCAACATTATATTTACACATATTGAAAACATTTAGCCTATATATTATTTTGGATACAATATAAACGAAATCGTACGATGGGGTTTTTGTTTCTACTCCAAAGCAAGTGCATTTAATTAAACCTTTGAAATAGATTATAATGTATAATAAAGTGTAATAATGTGTGCCGGGTTAAACAGTCCGGAGCCGAGAAAAAGAACAATTGAACTCCATCGACAGCTTTAGTCAATAACTGTCTTCAGAGCACACATACCTTTTCGTAAACGATCACATTTCGCTTCTTCTTGAATCAATAAAATAAAAGATACTTACCTCCCAGGTGCACGAGGATTCATCTTTATTTTGAGTGGAATAAACCTTATATATCTAGCCTGTCAATAGGAGCAGAAACACACTATGGACACTTACAATAATGTCGCCATGATACAGAACATGTTCCAAAGAATAAATACTGCAGAAAGATATTAAAAGTATTTCTCTTAATTGTAAGGCTATTTAGTTATATGTTCTATGTGGCTGCATATCGCCCCGTGATGAAGGCCTGGGGGAACAGGCCATTGTTTAAAATCTATTCTCTTTGGGAAATACACAGCATCGATTTTTAGCTTTCCGGGAACTCCTTTCAGATTCTTAACACTTGATATTTGGAAATAAGAACTCAGGTGGACACAGTTAAAAAAAAAAAAAGGAGCAAGCCAATCAGATTGCTCCTTTCCCCTTTGGCCAATGACAGGCGCCACATTGTTGTAAAAGTTGTCTAATGAAAACGTAGGAGCAACAATAGAGAGAGGAGGGAGGGGGGGAGGGGGGGGGGGATGATCTGTATCCACTGACAGTCTCTGGAGGAAGTTAGTGTCTCGGGCTGCAGATCCTCGCGGACACTTTACACTCTCCGCGCGCAGGAATGGTCGCTGCGTTCACGCTCCTGGATATAAACTCCACAGTATCTTCATATTTTGACTTCTTCTCCTGCTGCAGGCTCCTTTGAACAGTTTACATTTCGATTCATTTGTGCTCGGTTATCAGTAGACTTGTTGATCTGAGTTGTGCTGATATAGTAAAACAGATCGATCAGAACAAAGCAGTTGTGTTACTTTCACTTTTTCTTCTTCTGCAGACTTCTTTTGAACAGTTTGCATTAAGATCATAGTTTGTAGTTGTTGCTCTATTCTCAGTAACCTTCACCTGTTGCCTCGACATGCCGAGCAGCGCAGAGCAGATGTGAGCGTCCTGAACTAGAACACCTAAAGCAGATCGTACAGAAGAGCGCACTTTTCTTAATTTGTTTAGTTCACTAACAATCATGGATCTGAGATCGGAGCATCCCTCAATCTCCTCCGTGTCTCAAATGCATCCCGGAGCGGCAGCGGCGGCCGCGGCAGCCTCCATCCCGGTGTCCATAGCAAACAGCATCCTGCGCGGCACACCTCTCATCCTGCGCTCCTCCGACAAATACCCACGCACCCCGAAGTGTGCGCGCTGCAGGAACCACGGGGTCGTGTCCGCGCTCAAGGGCCACAAGCGCTACTGCCGCTGGAAGGACTGCATGTGCGCAAAGTGCACGCTCATCGCGGAGCGGCAGCGCGTGATGGCGGCGCAGGTGGCGCTGAGGCGGCAGCAGGCGCAGGAGGAGAACGAGGCCCGCGAGCTGCAGATGCTTTACGGCACCGCGGAGGGACTGGCTCTGGCGGCGGCTAATGGCATCATCCCGCCGCGACCCAACTACGAGGTGTTCACCCCCATGACCGGTGAGGGCAACTCAGGTGAGCGTTAGGCATCAATGTGGAAGCATAAGAGGGGCACTAGTTTTTGTGTTAAACCTCCGCACTACAGGTGTGAAAGCATGTTAAAATACAGAGCACAGTAAGAGCCAACAGACATTGAGATACATTTGTGAGTAAAGGCCTAATTATGAATGATGTTGCTGCCTATTTTATATTTAATTGATTTGATATTTTTGGTGACCTTACAAATTGCTTGTCAAGACAAGATTTGGAAATAGGCCGCATTTGGAAATGCTGCCTCTTTAAAGTCCTGTTTGATTTAGCTTTTTTATTTCCTAAAGTGGGACATCTTTCGCTGATTAATTATCTGGTTTCGATCAAATGTTTCCGATATAAAGTGTACATGTCCCCCATCTCACGCTGTGATGTCCTGCTTGTGTCAACAGATTCAGGTATCCAGAAGTATGAGCTGTTTACAAAGAGCCAGAGCTCCGCAGCCGCTCAGCTGATTCTGGGGAAACCAACCTCCACAGAGAGTGACTCTGCGCCGGGCATCTCCTCCCCGGACGGCCGGCACGGAGGCTCCGGTTCAGAGAACGGAGACAGCGAGTCCTTCATCAGCTCCCCGGTGTCCAAACCTCGGAAAGACGGCGGGGAAGCTCCTCGCTCCGTCAGCTCCCTCGGCTCAGACTCCGGCTCTGAGACCGACAAAGACGAGCAGGAGGCCTCTCCGTCCTCCGCGGTCTCCCGGCACATGAACGCCATCGACATCCTGACTCGGGTGTTCCCGAGCCACAAGAGGAGCGTGCTGGAGCTCGTGCTGCAGGGCTGCGGGAAGGACGTGGTGCAGGCCATCGAGCAGATCCTCAACAACAACGCGGGCGCCAACTCCAACAAGGCCGGCGCAGAAGGGGCGTGGACGGCGGAGAGAGTGCTCCAAAGCGCGCAGCAGCTCCAGCACTCTTCTGCATCCACTACCGGGGTTCCGAGGCCCATGCTCCCCGGTGCCATGACGCTCAGCAACCGATCAGCGTTCTCTCCTCTGCAGCCGAACTCTCCACACTTCGCCGACCCCAGCACCTATCCTCTGGGTACACATCTGGGTCTGAACCCGCTGAGGCTCGCCTACTCCGCGCACAGCCGGGGATTAGCCTTCATGACGCCGTACTCCACCGGCCTGATGCCCACCCTGGGCTTCAGACCCCCGATGGACTATGCCTTCAGCGACCTGATAAGAGACAGGACAATGTTGCACAAGGAGCAGGGCTACCCTAGCGGTCTGTACGGGCCTCTGGTCAACAACACGCCGGAGAAACAGTGAGGCGAGGCGGACTGATCTCAGAGACTCGCTGCACCGACAAAACTGAAACTAATTACATGTATGAAGTCAACAAATGTCACATAACTGTATTAGGTTAGTTGAAAATATTAAGTTGAAACTTGATATTTCTTATATATTTATGTTGCATTGTTGGAGGAACCTGTGTTTCATTGCACACCTGTAGCTGGACATGACAAATAAAACCATTACACCTTCAATTAACCTAATACAGTTAAGTGCAATCTGTTAACATAATACCTTTAATGGTTCTAGTGTGCGGTGTGTCTGTAGCCACAAGTGTTGAATGTTCCTGGAGACAAATCTGTGATGTGGTTATTTTTTTTGTTGGCTGCAGGCTGCTGTAAATAATAGGATTATCTGGCTTGTAGTCAAATGGTCTGAGAGGAAAACTTATGTGTCATTTTCCAAAAATGATTTTATATGTTTGGATGACATTCCCCACGATTAATTAAAGCTAAAAAGATATTTATAAAAATCCAGAATAAACCACAATGAAGCTGGGAAAGTAAAACAGAAAATAAACACGGTTTTATTTCTGATTTTAATGTAATTTCTGCAGGATTTAAAAATAATTACGAAGAAATGACGTATCGGATAGTCCCATTGTCAGCTGGTTGGTGAAACGGAAGTGCAAATGATTTAAATATGCATTTCTCTCTCACACACATATGGAATATTACACGAGGCAAAATTAAGTTATTATAACATGTAGATTACTGATGTTAACCCTGTTTCCTGATGTACGGAACTAATGATGTGTAAATGCCATCCTTTTCTCTTCTTATTATTTCACTTATCTCATATATTTGTTTAGTTCATTTCCAACTGCCTGTATTATATAATGCATTTGGTAAACGCTATGCTATATTTGACTTTTCATTTATCCTTTAGTCAGCCTTAAATATTTTGTGACAAAGTGCTGGGTCAAGTCAGTTCATCTTCAAATGTTACAAGCTGTGCTGTCACATTGTATGAATATGCTGGAAATAAATGTTATTTTAAAGAAAAACGAAAGGTATTATCTTTGTGTGTTGAGACTGAGACTCACATGAGAGTGTAACACCCCTACACACACTTTCATTTGTGCGGGAAGCATGCATGGCGCAAACTTAAAATCCTTCTAATGTCACTTTCTGATGAAACTCTACAATCTATTTACACAGCGAATCTAAACAAGCATGCTTGCAAGTGTTTACTGATAAATTAAGTATGCAGGACGCATCAACATTGACCAAACTTAAATCCTTCCAGATGTGTCAGATATATTTTTGCTGTTGTTGGTAAAACTTTGAATTTCTTACAAAATAAACTATCATTTATTTACAAAGCAAATCTCAACAAGCATACTCGCAAGTGTTTACTGATACATGATGTACATAGGGGCACGCGTTTTAAAATAATGAACAGTTATTGAGATTATAATCTGATTTCTTATTTAAATAATTTATAAACCGGAAAGTAAAAAAGAAATATGTACTAATTTCCTGAATGCATGAAGTATGTAAATACAATTAAACAGAAATAATCTGCATTATATAGAATCTCAATTCGACACATTTGAAAAAGACTGATCTCATTTGAAGTTAGTGTTACATATGTTGTTGAACAGTCAAGCAGCATATTGCACACATGTTGGTGTTTGTTTGGCACTTCATCAAATAATGCTTACGTTAACATTTGTACACATATATGTGTTTAAGGCTAGAAAGACGGGCAGACATAATTTATTTTTATTTCATCAGCAACACTGCTAAATAATAGTGTTGGAAAATATACAGAATCTAGCGGTGGTCAGACTTTGAGAAGGCAATCACATATTATATTTTAAAAGGAAGAAGACAGAAGGCCAGTTGCATCTGATATTCGATGAGCTTTTATTCGTTTGTGCAGGAATTTAGATGACCAATACAACTGACGTTTCAATCCAATTATTCAATTAACTTCTCATTATTGGATAAACTACGGGATCCTTATTAACTAGTTGATGTTGCCATGACAATACAGGGAGAAATCTAGACAGTTTATCATTTCAGGCAATTCGTTTGTGGCAACGTATAGGAAAATAATAGAAACGTATTAAAGAGGGAACCTGGATCATGGCCTATAGCCTAGTATTGGGAATATATCGACCATGCGGGATCATTGGTGGAGAAGTAACACAACTAAACATTTTCTATTGCAAACCTACTTGAATAACTTGATGAATCCTCCTCCAAATCTTATTTGAACGGTATTGCGTGAGCACTACTGTCTCAGCGCTGGTGTTAGGTCTTTATGCTGGTTTACAAATTAACACTTTCTTCTTCTCAGGGATTTTTATTCTCCAAATTCACCATTTCTGAAGAGCAGTGGCGCCACCTGCAGGCCAACCAACACCTGCATTTAAACAATCCTGTCTGCATCCTTCTCCAAATAAAATGGTAAATTACATTATTCTTTAAATGATGATGATGTCTGATCCTCGATGCTGGTATCTCGGTATCACCAGGTCAAAGTCTCATTGGGATTAAAATCTATTTTGTAACCCTTGTGTTGTGTTCAAAAGCTGTTACCGTTCATGGTGTTCGCGGGTCCATTTTGACCCATGATTTATCTCAGTCCAAATAATACATTCAAAAAGGTTGACTATCATCCAATATTGTTTTAACTACATCATCATTTATTTATTATGTATTCATAACCGTACAATCCTGTTGTAATTGTATGGCCCCAAAAAACATTACACGCATATATTTAAGTAAAACATGTGATTACATTCACTCATATGTCCTACAGTGAAGACAGTGGATCATTACGTTATCCGACTATAATAGACTATTATTAGAATACAATCTCCCCAAAAAAAGGTTTTAAATGATTGTTACAGTGGATGAAGGGGGTGGGGTGTCTAAAGTCAAAGATGAATCTTGATTGGGCCAAATGTGACCCCGAGTCACCCACAACAATTCTGCGGGGTCTTCACAGACCCGAACACCAAATTATACACTTTTTTAAGAGACCTCCAGACTTGGTTAACATTGTCAGAATCAGTTTTTGTAGTGTTTATATATCCGTTGTGGAGGATATCATGAAGCCTTGTTCCGATACAAAAAACTAGAGCGTAGTTATTATATAATTATAAACGGCTCACGGGAGACCCGGACACAACATAAGGGTTAAGAGCGACCTGGCCAAGAGGGCAGCATGAACACAGTTACAACAGATGGACACAAAACAATAACGGCCGACGAATACAGCTGTTAACACAAATGAAATGGCACATTAACCAGTCAATATGCAAAATGAAAGAAACTATAATAAAACTTTAAAAACTGGCACCATTTTAAAACGACAGGTGTAGAGATGATACCATCTTCTCCCCCCTCTCAGAGTTTTCACTGCCTTTCCTCCATTGAAAGATCACCATGTCTGAAGAGCAGTGGCGCCCCCTGCAGGCCAAACACTGTCAGCACAAAGCAGTTGGTCTAACTCACATGTGTCAAACAAACTCAAGGCCCGGGGGCAAAATCAGGCCCTTGGTGGATTTAATTTCGGACCGATAATTTCTAATTACTATTAGATCTGGCCCGCCGGCACGCCAGTAGCGTAGCCAGGAATGATTATGTGGGTGGGCCTGGAGAAATAGGTGGGCCAGGGGGAGACTTATTAAGCGTGGGTTATGAGCTGAAACTTCATTAATGATTTTGTTTTGTTTTTAATGCACTAATTAAACATAAGCATAAGCCTAAACTAGCAGTGAAAACATAGGCACGGCGGCCACAGGTTGTTTATCCTTGACAGTCGCACGGTGGGCACGCACTGAGAGTGTTTTCATATTCAGCACATGTGTACACGCTTCACTGCTGACCTCAAGAAGAAATAAGACTTTCATTCACTCACGGCAAAACTTACTTTACTTACTAATTTACTCACGGTAAAAAAAATGCACTCCCTATTCCATTGTCATGAAGATGGAATCTAACTATATCCAGAATAAGTTTGATTGGATCCAGGCTAGAAACATGTTTATTTCTGCTGTAAAGTGGGGGGGTCTATGGAAATTGCTCCTTTCTGCATCCACCCCCTGTCGGCCACTAGATGAACTGCAGTTCATGGCACTTCCTTCTGGGCTTGTCAGGAACGTCAAAATCGCTATGACGTACTGATTGGCTGTGGGTGGGCCAGACGTGCATGTGGGAGGGTGAACTAGCATCACAGAGCAGCACACTGAGGCCCACTCCCCCTCCACACTCGTTGCTTTGGAACAGCCCTCAATATGACGGACCCTCCGCGTGAACGCGCAAACGGAGGGGTAGGGTGTAGGGGGCGGTTTGGGAATGGGCCTCAGTGTGCTGCTCTGTGATGCTAGTTCACCCACCCACATGCACGTCATCAAGCCCTCAAACAGCGAGTCTGCAGCGGTGCTGACTTGAGACCGGTCTCTACCTGACCGGAGTCACGCTGTGTGTCGGTCCGGAAACACGCTGTTTACAAGTAGTTCCAGCAAACATCCACTGATAAACTGCATGTTAGCAACCTCATGATGACCTCATATGTTTTTAACTCAGGATCAAACCTGTGTTTAGTCTAGAAAAAGGTAAATGTGTGCATTTTATTATAAAGTTGTGTATATTTACAGACCGTTGCAAAAACTAAGAAGCTTCTAAACATCAGGTTTAAAACTAAAAGAGCTTTGAAACACAATGAAAGATGTTTGGAGTTTTATTTGAGTTATTCATTTAAACTTTTTGTCTAAGAGATGCTGATTTGAAACCGTTGTTACATACAGTTACGGCACTTCCTGTTTCTGCCGGAGAGAGGGGAGAGAGGGGAGAGAGGGGGGAGAGGGGAGAGAGGGGGAGGGAGGGGAGAGAGGGGAGAGAGGGGAGAGAGGGGGGAGAGGGGAGAGAGGGGAGGGAGGGGAGAGAGGGGAGGCCGTCCCAAAGCTTGCTGCTGTGTTTACTCCCTCCATCTGACAGGAGGAGCCTCGTTGAGCTGCGAGTGTGGCTACAGACGGAGTTCACTCCGTCACGGAGGGGTAGGGTCGAGGGAGTGGTTTGGGATTGGTCCTCAGTTTACATGGATGTTTCCTTCTGCACTTTCTCTCACGACAGCAGGGCATGTTTGGGGTAACAGGGGGCTATTGTAAATTAATAACTGGGACAAACGCCTGCAGAGAGCCCACAGTCCATATTAATAATACAATAATAACTGCGCGAACGATTTCAATAGGGTCTTCGCCGACCTATGGTCTCAGACCCTAATAATAATACATGTGATTTGTATAGCACTTTTCCTAATGCTCAAAGACGCTTTACATATAATCAAAAACATAAACAATAGTCCTTATCCAAGATGTTTTAAATCTGTGAATGTACATTATGTATACATACATCTATGTAGAGTTATCATACTGGGACAAGTGCCAGTTGTAAAAAAAACTTGAATATGAACGCGTGTTTTACCCTCATGTCTTTTCAAATTGGACAGATAGAAATAAAGCAACACAAATATCCACATCCTAGGGGAATGCAATTGACATGAGAGAGAAATGGATTGGGAGGGCCACTCAGTATCAGCAGACAGAATCAGGTGAGGTCATCTCAAACTGCCTGAATGATCCCAGCCCCTACTGTTAATGACGATGTGGAAGATGTGGACCCCCTTAATATTGAGGCATGTGTGTGCAACCCAGACAGAACCACTAGATGGCAGTCTTGTCTAACAAATGGCATAAAGCCGTAAACATTTACACATATTGCACATGAAAGACATGTGTAAAACCCAATGTATTGAAAACAGTGAGATACTATAGTTTAGAGTTTAAACACACATCTAAAAACACATTCTGATAAGATAAGATGTACTTTTTTAACTTAACTCTCATCTACAGGATATACACTTTATTTTAAATATACTCTCTCGTATAAAAGTTGCGTCCTCATGTTTTAGTTGCATTTATTCACAAGAGCCTGATAAATAGGATCTGTGTTAACGTTCATTAAACACAGGTGCTTGCTTGTAGTTGTTCCTGTGCTACAGTGCAGACAGCGCCCCCTGCTGGCCACTCGTGTTCACAGCACTGAGTGAGAGCCTGCAGCCAACCCTGATCCGGATCAGCCATTAGTTTCCTGCATCCAGCAGTCTGCTCTCAGTCAGAGGAGCAACAACAGCAGAGAGAAGCTGAAGGTAAACACCCTGCTCTGCATTATATCCAGTGGTGTAACTGATTTACTCAAGTACTGTGCTCAAGTACAATTTGGAGGTACTTGTACTTTACTTGAGTATTTCCATTTTGTGCTACTTAGTAATTCTACCTCACTAGAATTCAGAGGTAAATGGTTTACTTTTACTCCACTACATGTATTTAATACCTTTAGTTACTCGTACGTTTACTTGTAACAGAGTACTTCTACTTTTTCTCAAGTACTAGATCTGAGTACTTCTACTTTTACTCAAGTACAATATCTGAGTACTTCTACTTTTTCTCAAGTACAATATCTCAGTACTTCTACTTGTACTCAAGTACAAGATCTGAGTACTTCTACTTTTTCTCAAGTACAAGATCTCAGTACTTCTACTTTTACTCAAGTACAAGATCTGAGTACTTCTACTTTTACTCAAGTACAAGATCTGAGTACTTCTACTTCTACTCAAGTACAAGATCTGAGTAGGCCTCCTTCTACTTTCACTCTAGTACACGATCTGAGTACTTCTACTTTTACCCAAGTACAAGATCTGAGTACTTATACTTTTTCTCGAGTACAAGATCTCAGTACTTCTACTTTCACTCAAGTACACGATCTGAGTACTTCTACTTTCACTCAAGTACACGATCTGAGTACTTCTTCCACCTCTGCATTATATCTTTGATTTCTTGATGTCATGCACATACAGTTTCTCACCCTCACACCCTCGTGTAGATGCAGTGGTCAAACACTGTATTACACCTCCAACTCAAACCTAGGTCCTGAACATCAAACAATATTTAGCTTTCTCTCAAGTCCTCTACTAAACAAAGAGAAGCACAACTTGACTTTTTCATGGTCATTAGCCAAAATAAATCAACATAAATGGAGCTTAGTTTTCCTAAAAAGTACATGCCTTATGTCCACATCGACAGTTAAGCAGAAAGTCAACATAACTCATTCTCCTTCTCAGTTTTACCTGTTATCTTTTGGAATGGCTTTAAACCTCTCAATTTGGCCAGTTTTCCGTGGCTAAATCCTAAAAAACATAAAATTAACCTAAAAATCTCATGACATGACTAAGTATTAGGTATTCACGTGTAAATGTTTCTACATAATAAATAACCTCTCTGTTAGGGAAATAATGGTCCTAGACTCCTAGATATGACGTACATGACCAACCCTGACGTCTGTTTATCTCCTTTAAGGACATAGGCTGCTTCAGCCATAAAGTTATTGTTCCCATTCTGTGACCGGTCAACACTAGGTCACAGATGGTCTGTTGTTGTGGGTGCACTAGGACACTTCCTTCTTTGTTGTTTGTGGACTCCAAGGTATGAAATCTACGAGGCCATAAGTGACGGATGCAAGTGACTCAGTGTGCCCAACTGTCTAAACTATCTTATCAAAATATGTTGATCACTCTCTGTGAAACCAGTTAAATGGGCTAACGAGAGAGAGGCGCTCCAGAATTGACGTGGCAACCCACCCGTGCAGTCTCACCGTGACTGGTGTGACTTGTGATGTGAATCTCTCCGGCCGTAACTCCAAATAAACCATCAGTGTTTGACATCAAAAGCTCCTGCTCTACCGTGCTCTACCGTGTCTCCTTTCTGAGTCTGTGACTCCCACTGCATTGCTACACAGAAGTTTCCTCCACAATTTGGCGTCACTTTTAGATTTGTTAATAAAACATGTTTTAAATACTTTCTTCCAGTCGTCTCCTTGAACTACATATTCAACACATGTTATATTATGACAGATGTTAGATTGTTGACCCCTGTGACCCCTGTGTGAGAGAGGAGGGGGAGGGGCACCCGTTTGTATTGTAATGTAGGTCTGACTCAGTGAATGCACAA
>CADEHL010000398.1:0-10000 GCA_902827135.1 Harpagifer antarcticus | reverse complement strand
TGCAACAGTTCTCTACGGTGTGATGTTTCCAAGAAGAAGATGAAGAAGAGGATGTCCATCACTTTGAAGAAAACCACGATGCAGTCCCAGGGGCGGCGCCAGGGCGGAGCTAGGGGGGGCTGAAGCACCCCCCCTGGATTGCCAAAGCACCCCCTAAGCACCCCCTAAGCACCCCCAAGAAATATGTGATTTTTTTTTCTTTTTTCGAAAATTATTATTATTATTTTTATTAAATTAAATTAGAAATATTATTGATTACATCAATGCAAATGTGAAACAAACAAATGTTTGACCAAAAACATAAAGCCAACACAGGTGATATGATTAGGCCAATGGCCAGCACCCATTGATTTTTGACCTACCCATAGGCTAAATTACTTTATGACACTTGAGTGACTTCCTGTTAGCTAGAGCGCCCAGTGATTTGCTAACAGCAAAGTGACAAAATTATCATTTTTTAATCCTTAAACGTCCACGTGTGGACACTCAATCAAAACCACCTGAAAGCGAGAGGGATTCTGCACATAATAGGCCTCGTGAGTACAAGTAGCTTACTTCTGGGTCTCTGTGTTTCATTCAAGCTCTGCTCTGTGTGTGTGTGGCACGAGCCATTTTGTGTGCGTACGCGAGCGAGCGAGAGAGCTCGCGCACCAGTGGGTATCTACCGGAGATCGTTGTGGTTAGCATCTGGTGCTAGCTAGCCAAGCTAACGGGTATAAGGAGCTTTTTCAACAACAAGGTGGAGGGAGAAGTCTCTCCTGTCAGACGGAGAGTCTCAGGTAACCTCAGCTCAGGTGAAGTAAAGGACTCTCTCAGTGTTTAGATAGTTAACTTTAGTCTAGTTATCTCAGTGGGTCTCAAACGGTTTTAAAAGGGGAGTGATTTGTAAAATGTCTATGAAGAAATAGGAAATCTGTTTACAGTTCTGTTTCATTTGGGTGTTGAGAGATGTATCCATAGATCTCTTAATGTTGCTCTCAAAGTGCACCAGATTGATGCTTTTAACTTCAATATTTAAAAAAAATCTTCCCGGGGGAGCATGCCACTAGAGGAGGTGAGGACCCTCCTAGAGGAGGTGAGGTCCACCCCCACTTGTAAAAATAGCACTTTACCCCTGCGTACACATGCCGTGAGCTGATTATCGAACCTTCATTGTAACAGTCGCGGGTGCACTGTGTGTGTGTGTGGGGAGTGTTGCAGTAGAAAATTCAACTGGAGCGCTGGTGCATTAATGGGAAACCCTTAATGTTTGAGCACCCTCTATGAAACGTCAAGCTACCCCACAGCACCCCCTAGAGAAAATCTCTGGCGCCGCCACTGTGCAGTCCGCAGCTGTGAAGGAATCCCAGGTAGGAGAATCTGCTCAGGATGGAGCCGAAAGCTAAATGAATCACACCACAGAAACTTCAATACAGAGAATACAGAGAGAGGAACACATCTTCCCTCAGTGCTGCTACCTGGGTCTAATACACATTCTGGCCAAATCATCAGCCATAGAGGAACTTAATTGAGCTCCAAATCTTTTGACTCAAGAGCCCTCTAGATTGATGCTTGTGGGTATCCGGAGTGACTTACAAACACACAGCTAGAACACAAGACAACCCTGTCACTGTCGCACTCGAGCTGGTTTCTCCAAAATGACCTAACCCACCTTTAAATCATGCAAACATGTTCTAGTTAGACCCCGAAAAACAAGTATGAACCTGAACATGAGCAGGATGTGTCCCTCTTTAATAATAATGATATTGTACATTCACCAAGAAATACGATTCAATGACACCAATACGTCATTTTTGCATGTATGGTAATACTCCTTTGCCAGGACCAGCTTAAATTGTACAAAAAGGTTGTTTTTTACTTAAATTAAACCCTTAATTGCTCAGTTTGCCCCTGAAGGCCCTCATGCAGCCCACCTGTGGCCCCATTATAAGCTCAGCAGACTGTATAATTGTTAAAATATATGTATTTATGTATCCTAATGTTAACAGGCGTGAGGAGAGAGCAGCAGTGAGTTTTCTGTACCCGGCACTACACAGATGGCCTGTGTGTATTTATAGTGTGTTGTTAAAGCTGCTGCGGTTGGAACCACAAACGCCACAGGCTCCTCTTTCCGCCGCGCAATTAAACAGCACACAGCTGATGTTGGATCGAAAACACACACCTTCAAAATGTGTTTCAAGGCAAGAGCAAGGAAAATGATCTGGAACTTCCATTTAAGATGAAGTATATAACCCCAGTGAGACGCAATAAAATCAACCCTGATTTATTAAAATAAGAGAAGCTAATCACGGTTTAGTTTCGTATGTATGCGTTCAGAAATACTTGGTTATTAAAGAAATCAACAACATCATTTGTAAAACAGTAAAAATGCCTTCTGTGTAGATATCCCCAAAATAATACTGTGCTGATGTTCAGGTTCATATTACCTTACCTTTCATACAAGACTCAAAACAATACATTTGAGGAAATTTACTCACATAACTAATGGCCTTATACAACTTTAAAAATATGCAAATATTTACTTGTAGAGTAATGAAAGGCCAAATGTAATCAAATACGACTTCTAAGTGCGGTGTTTGTGAGAGACAGCAAGCGCATTTCCAACCCTGTCTCCTAAAAATTACGTTACCAAAAAATTTTACGTTTGAATAGTCTGCCATGGTTTCGTTCCATTTCAAAGAGCTTGACGCTCGGCGTAACCTTGGCGCACTGCCACTCCAACATCCAATCCCAAAGCTTGAAGTTTAATCACGGGGTTTGTCAACGGGACTGTAGTCCCAAACGATAGCTGGGGATCATGGGTAGTGTAGTGTCTTCGGCCATCCTGGATATCATATCGCATTAACAACACCACATCTGGCGTCACAGAGATCTTCTGTTACTGTCCTTTCTTCTCAGAGGAAGTACAGAAACACGTAACTTTAGATTTGTTTTAATGTTTGAGGTGCAATAAACGACACAGCAGCTTTTTGGCATGACAAAACTATTATTTTCTGCCTCGCTCATGACAGTAACAGCTGGCGAAATTACAGCCTCGCCTACTGATTTCCAATGTGTGCTCTAAAATGATATTTATAAATGACTATTATCATTATTATAAGCAAGACAATAAATGGCGATATGTGGAAAATAAACGTATTTAAGATACGTTCATAACGAACGTAACGTGGGAGAAAATACGTTTCTAACTAAACGTAATTGAGAATGCAGTTTAGTTCTGTGGGAACGTAATTTTTAGTAGACAGGGTTGGCATTTCGTGGCATCTGCAGGCAGTGGCAAGTGCTTCCGGCATATACCACAGATGCCACAACTTGCCGAGGCATCTGCCGCTACTGAACGGGAGTTGCCACAAGATGCCAGAGTAAGAGAAGGTTTACGGTAGCTGCCACTCGCCTTCCGTGGCAATGCTGCTATTTAAACCCGTATTTATCGCGTAAAATGTCGCTGTTTTGGCATGACTTTATCGAACTGATCTGTACACAGGAGTTGCCACAAGATGCCAAAGTGCCAAGAAACCACATTTACTCACATAACTAATGGCCTTATACAACTTTAAAAATATGCAAATATTTACTTGTAGAGTAATGAAAGGCCAAATGTAATCAAATACGACTTCTAAGTGCGGTGTTTGTTTTACTAATTTCTCCAAAGTGAACATTTAATGTGACATCTGAGCAACATCAGCTAACAATTTAGCTAATGGGCGGCCAAATACCATCAGCTAACCCTTTAATAAGATCTGAGACACTCCCTGAGAGAAACACAAGGATTTTAGCCTTTGCAGACCATTAACATGCACTAAAACCTATATATATATATAACACACTAGAGCAGTGGTTCTCAAAGTCTGGTCCGCGAACCACTGGTGGTCCGTGAGCGCCCCCTAGTGGTCCGTGAGTATATCGGTAAATAAATAAATAAATAAATACATTTACGTTTTCCGCACTCTCGCGGGAATATCTCCGCAATGGAGCGAGGTTAAGTTTCACTTTCGATTGCATGATATAGCCCAGCGCAACACCTTCGTTACACATGTGGCCACTTGTTTGTACCATTTTCAGGCGATTTGTAATCTGTTCTAGAAAAACAATGTCTCTTTTGATATTTGTGGAGTTAGGTGGTCCGCGAGTGTTTTTCTATTGGTTAAGTGTCCTTGGTGTGAACAAGTTTGAGAAACACTGAGATAGAGGAAAGGAAACCCTCAAAAAGCAGAACAGACTCATCAAATCCTCTTCTTTTCTGCTACGAGGTGCATTTTACAGCAGATCAGCAGCGTGTTGGAGTTCATCTATTTTATTTAATACATGCATTTTTTAGTTTGATAACGTTTGGAGTCGTTTTACAATCCCCTTTATGACCTCATTGCTTACACACAAATACAGCAGGGCTCTGTGTTCCTGCGCTGGGGACAATACATGTTTTATTTTTTGAATTCAATGTGTCTGAACATTCATGTTTCTAATTGTTATTTATTACAATGTCAGGTTGCAGAATAAAACTAGATACAACATGTTCATATGAAGCTTTCCTCCTCCCACTTTCCCGGTCCCAGCGTTCCTCGCGACCGTGTAAACATCCGATTTCAGAGGGAAGAAAATCAGAACTGCTGCTACCCGTTGTATTGTCTTCAATGACAGCAGTGACAATAAGGTAGCAGGTGTGTACATGGAAATTGGGGAGCGTGCACGTGGTGGATGGTGTGTGCACGTGGCTGACGCAGAGCATTGGAGACGCTCCATACGAGTTTTAAGGATAAATGGACGTCAAGCTGTGCCGACACAGCATGAGCTCACTTAATCTGCTCAAGTGGAGAGTGTCAGTCATCACTGCCGGGCGGATCAGGTGTGCAGGAATGTCAGTGTGTGTGTGTGTGTGTGTGTGTGTGTGTGTGTGTGGGCATAAAATCCTACAAGAGACCTGGCATGTCTTTGCTGTCTAGCATGATGAGCTCTCTACCTTTTACTGTCATAGTGTGTGTGTGTGTGTGTGTGTGTGTGTGTGCATTGGGATGCCTATGATCTCTGCTTGACTGTCTTGTGTGTGTGTGTGTGTGTGTGTGTGTGTGTGTGTGTGTGTGTGTGTGTGTGTGTGTGTGTGTGTGTGTGTGTGGGCATAAAATCCTACAAGAGACCTGGCATGTCTTTACTGTCTAACATGATGAGCTCTCTACCTTTTACTGTCATAGTGTGTATATGTGTGTGTGTGTGTGTGTGTGTGTGTTCTTGTGTGATTGTGTTTTACTGGAATAACAACACACAAGTTCACAGAAAAAGAAAAATATTAATGACAACGCACACACTTGCTTACACAGAGGAAATACATTTAGAACAAGGCCAGTGAAACACACACACACACACACACACACACACACACACACACACACACACACCGCCATGCTCTACATCACTTTAAAGTGTAAATTGCTAATTTTAGAATCCCTCTCCAGAGGTCGCGTTAACCGAATATTTTCCGTCTATGACCATTTTCTTTTAACAATGAAGGAAAAATCTGAAAGCAGTCCGTCATTTTGACGGATTAGAACAAACTCAGAACAGCCAAAGTGTCCCCGCAGCGAGGCTCCAGTGGTATGCCGTGTTATTATGCATGCCCTCCAAAAAGGAGATGATATTGTTTCCAAACCTAACTTTGCCGTACAGATCATTGAAATGTCTGTGAGTGCTTTACGCTGTGGCGCGCCCCCGCGAGGTGCAGTGGGCATGCATGACACCAGCGCTAACAGTTCACGTGCTCTCCCCCCCCCCATAATGGATTGTGACGGAAATGTTACGATCCTGTCCGTCAAAATGACGGGCAGCGAAAATCTCAAGTGTGTAGTGATCACTTATTAATACACTGGGTTACATAATTCAATCATGGAACTACAGGTTGGGGGTATTGTTCCGCACGGACACTATTGCTTATTGTACCTCCGGGGTATATACTGTGTCCTCCTTCCTTTCGCTTTCTCTTGGCTACTCGGACTGCAAGCCAGCAACATGTCTCTTTCTGCTCCGCAATAAAGTTCCCTTTTGCACCTTCGATGCACCGCCTCCGACTCCTATCTCTCGGCACTACAAGTGCAACCTCTGCTCCACACACACATTTTTTCACATTTTCAGAATGTTTTTCTTTTCATCTGTCACTTGTTGTTGATTGTGAAGTAGTGTGTGTGTGTGTGTGTGTGTGTATGTGTGTGTGTGGTGTGTGTGTGTGTGTGTGTGTGTCTTCTGGATACATGTTCAGCGAATTTGGACTGACTGACAGAAGTAGGTCTGTGTGAGAACAGCTCTTCCCCCTCTGGCTCTTTTCCTGGTGAGATCTCCTCTTCATCCTCTTCCTCACAATTCACTCCTCTTCCTCTGTGCTTCTCCTCACTCTTCACTTCGCCGAGTTTTCACATCCTTTCTTTCTTTCTTTTTTACTCTCCTACTTCTTTTTTCTGTGTCTTCAGATTCCCTGCTCTGAGTGAGTCGTCAAATGAAGATTTAAGACGCTTCTGTTTCCACTGACAAGCACACACCCACACACTAATACACACACACACACACACACACACACACACACACACACACACACACACACACACACACACACACACACACACACACACACACACACACACACACACTCCCCCCTCGGGAAACCTTACACAATTATGGATAGAATGGGATTCATTCTCAGCCTTCAACAACTCATTAACTGCATATTGCAAATCGTACGTTTCAGCAGAAAGCATTGATGAGGAACGGGGGCTTTGGGAGAGGCCGGCATCGCTGTAACGTGTGTTAGGAATGTATTAGCATATCACATATAGCACACTGTATGTATTTAGACATAGGAGGAAATGGGAAGGATTGGCCACAGTGCTTCTTCTTAAATACGTGGGGGGCAGATATTTGCATGTGTTCAGCTTTGTATTATCTGCATGAAATCCAAGTTATAAGGAGAAATACACAAAGCATATTTTAACCCTTAAATGGGCAATCACATATAAATATTTTATAAAATTAATGGGTTGCTATTTTCTATATTCTATATCACACCCATATTATACCCATGTTATACCCATGTTACACGGTTATTACACCCATGTAACACCCATGTCAGACCCATGTTACACCGTTATTACACCTGTATCACACCATTACGTCAGCAACCATTTAACCCCTATATTACACCCATTTACCTCTGTTATTACAGTCATATTACACATGGACACCCTGTAGAACCCTGTAAAATGACTGTAACTCCAAAGATGCAGAAACCATTTAAGGGTTAAAAATGTAGGGTTTTAATAAACACATTCACACTGCCCGTAAACCACACTGATAAACCATCCCAGTGGGTTAATGCTAACCATAGCATGTATTCCCAAAGTGTCTGATTATGCCCACAGTACACCTATTTAAATATGCTCTAAGTTGTTATTCGGTTGTCCTTGGCTTTGCACAACACATACCAGATCTCCAGGGAGCAGTTAGGAAGACAAGTGCCGACCCTGAAGCAGAAAAAGCTACATTTACATTCGTCTTCGGATCCTCTGTATGTTTCGTTGTGTGATTTTGTTTGAGAGGTTTCGAGGTTTCTTAGCGTTTTGGTTGGAGAGACAAGTTTCAGTGTTTTGAGAGCAGAGACAGAGATCTGCAGCTTCAGCTGATATGTGACCAGCTCATTAAAGATTCATTGGCCCTTTGTTTCCCCTTTGGGTTCTCCTCCACAGACCAGGTACTCTCAGTCAGTGCCCACGCATAAGTGTGTGTGTGAGTGTGTGTGCTTTGTGTGTGTGTGCAGGGTTCAGAATATGCATTTGCCTCTTGTGACACACCCTTTGTCATTGAACTGAAACAAAGAATGGAAATGTTGTCTCTTAAACACAGAGCCACACACACACACACACGCACACACACACACACACACACACACACACGCACACACACACACACACACACACACACACCCACACACACACACACACACACACACACACACACACACACACACACACACACACCAGCTATATTTTTGTCTTGCACCGGCGCCAGTAGAAATTGATGATATAAAATAGGAGTAAAATGCAAAAATATTGTATATATGCAACGCAAGACTCAAAGACTCTCACATGTACACACACACACACACACACACACACACACACACACACACCACACACACCACACACACACACACACACACACACACACAACACACACACACACACACACTGAATCTCCAATTAGCACATTCTTTTTCTCACTCTGGTGGTTTTAATTGAAGATTGGAGATGGGATAGGTTAAAAGCGTTGTTAGTGCAGCTTGGTGGAGCAGGAGGGGGTGTGTGTATGGGTGTGTGTGTGTGTGCGTGGGGTGTGTGTGTGTGCTTTGCCACGTGGCAGAATAAGTGTTAAAGCGCTCAGAGGGAGCCACAAAGTGATAGCATGCATTACCTTTCACCTGCAACACCCACTCAGTTAAAGACCTGCAGGACCGGAGGGAACCTTGCAGACTGCACAGGAGGGTAACTTCGGGTTATGATGGAGATCAAGGTCTTCAACACTTCAAGGCAAATAGAAATGTGAATTGCACTCCTAATCAATCCTTCTTTTGCACAAAGAGAAGCTTTCTTCAATAGTTTGCTATCTATTTGAGTTTGTAAAGCTGTTGTGGTGAACACATCCGTAAGAGGGGCATCAATTGGAACTACAAACGTTTTCAATCCAGTTTTTACTAAACTGCGATGGATGTATTTCTAGGAAATCTGGTAGAGATAACAGCTGTGCTATGATTATTCGTGTTATTGAAGATGGGCTGCTTTGACATTTCCTTTTTGTGCCACCAGCAGCTCATAACATAAATATCTCTTAGATGGCATTGTATAGATACTCATGGTCCCCAGAGGATGAATCGTTATACGTTTAGAAATCCCTTGACTTTCAAAGCCACCAAAAGGGTTGACTTTGTCTTGATTGACAGACTCGTGGGTCACACATGGATTTCCCCCTGTGATCGTTTCGGTGATCCTGTCACTTCCCATTTCGAACAATTATCAAGTCCAAACGTTTGTTTATGATCAAATATCTACGGCTTCACAAACAACGCAAATATAAAACACATGCAAATTAAGAAACATCTGCAGTAACTTGACGACACATGTGCAGTATTAAGAAAGCATTCTTCAACTTGAACCATGCGCAGCGTTACTGAAAGCACTGGATAAACGACACGCTGGAAATAAAAATTGCTGCCAAACGAAACAGTAAATAAAAGAAACTCAAAGGAAAGGGGGGCGGTAACAAGTGAACAAGTATTTGTATTCTCATAATACCCGCACAGCTCATTAAATTGCGCTGAACCTTAGTTGTGCTTTGTGTTAAATGCTAATTAGCTAATACAAGCACGCTGCTGACACTCCACTAGGATGGTCACCACGGTAACAATCTGCTTAACATCAGCAAGTCCTCTCATTATCATCGTGAGCATGTTAGCATTTAGCTTATTGTTGGATATCCTCTCGGAGCTGGGAGTAGCTGCCTCTCGGTCTCGTCGATGTCAAAGAATCACGACATTTATCAGAGAACTTCTGACTGAATGAAAATGTCGGAAGGTGACGAATTAGAGGCGACTTGTTTTCTGCCAAATGAAACAAACTGTTTGGATTTATTTTCATCATTACCTCAGGGAACATTTTTTCCGAAGCATTTACACAAATATGATAAGTACACTGCTAGATTCCCTTATTTCACACATGCTGTCACGAGGCGTGTACTTGCCCAGGTAATAGTGTGATGAAATGATGGCTTTGGAATAAATATCCTACGGGGTTTGGCAAGCTTGGAGTTATATTCTCGTGTGTATTAGACGATTCATTTATCCAGCCAAGAGGCTTTCACCTGAAGGCAGATCTCACCAGGTAGATGTTTATCACACACATGTTTATCACACACATGTTTATCACACACATGTTTATCACACACATGTTTATCACACACATCCGACTCTGAC
>CADEHL010000397.1:0-43168 GCA_902827135.1 Harpagifer antarcticus | reverse complement strand
GAGTTATTTCAGAAGTTTAAGGTTCCCACCTTCCCTTTCTGCTCCAGTCTTCAGAGTTCACGGTTAGTAATTATTAAAGGTGAGATTAAATCCATGTAATCTGTTGAAATATATGCTCTACACGGATCCTTTAAGGTCTACTCCATTATATTACACTATTTACAATTAGTTTAATCCTATATTAAGACACAATTTTGGTCAAAACGTGGTTTAAAAGCTTTGTTTATGTTCCGTTATGAAGGACACTAATTTAGGATTACAAAACGGGTGAACGCGATCGTTTTTTCAAAAAAACTTACAATCCAAACAGATTTTTCAATGTTGACAGTAATTACATTTAATTATTAAAATCCTTTAGCAGGCTATACCAAGATTTATTTGAGAAAAAATAGACTCAGAAAACTCAAATTAAATAGATCGTTTTATTGTTAGCGTAACTAGCTACATGATGCTAACGGGCTTTAGGTCCTATTTTCACACTGTTTTACTAATCATCAAATATCGACAGTGATCGGGTTACTTATTAAAGTATTGGTATGGCTTACCTAAGACTCGTTTGAGGTTAAATAGGCTTTAAAACATTTTTATTAATACATCCTGTCATTTTTAGCTTCTCAAGCTATATGATGCTAACTGGCTTCCAGCCCTGTATTTGCACGGATTCTCTTGTGTTCACGTGGTGTTGCTGGTCTGTGGATGTCCGGGGGGGATCGGGTTTGACTGTTGGAGTATGATGGGGATTGGCCGGGGATTCTTTTGGGACAGATGGGTTTTAAAGGACCTTTTATGAGCCGGGTTACGCTCAGTTACACAGAGGGGACGTAGCGCTGCGACTCGGTTATTGCCTCGTGGTTTTACATTGATTTACTGGTTATTTAATGTCGGGAGTGATTAGATTTCACTATGTATATATTAAAAACACTAATATTAGACTCAGTTGAGATTAAATATACCGGAGAAGTCCAAATTAATGCATTTTTTTATTGTTAACAGGACTGTTTAGGGGAGGTTTTGTGGCATGTGGTTTTATCTACAACACTGGTTTAATCCTTTCTATTCTACACTAAATGATTGATTAATCAAGTTAATAATGATAAGATTTAATTATTTTTATATATATTATTACTATATCTAAACTCTTTTGTGATAAAATATAGTTTAAAGATATGGATAGATAGATACTATCATTACTAAACTAAATGATTCATTAATCTAGTCAGTAATGATCCTATTTAATTACTTTCATTTAGTCACTATATTAAAACCTTTTTGGTTAAAACATGGTTTTAAAATATAGTTTAATATTGTGTTTACTGCCAGTATTACTGGGAGGTCGGAAGCAAACAGAATATGCTGTGCAGTTCTCCTCTACATGTCTCCTGGCTTGACTAGTGGACATTCTAATTGTGGTTGTTTATCTTGGTTAGTATTAATTTGTCTCTATTAAGAGAGGAACATTTATTTATAATCTAATATTAGGTTGGACTCGGGCCTGTCAGGTGAATAAGGGGAGGTAGGTTTATGTTTGATCATTAGCGCCCCATAGCTTTTATGGTGAACGGGACCTGGTTCTTCTCACCCAGACGAGTCTGGTCTTTAGTGTGACAGTTTTAAATAGATAAATAGTTTAATAATATTAATTAACAATTACTATCATATAATACACTAAATGATTTATTAATCTAGTCAGTTATGATCAGGTTTAATTACATTTATTTCATGGTTACTATATTTAAACCCTTTTGGGACAAAACATGGTTTAAAAATGTAGATTAATATTATAATTACTGCCAATAATACTGGGAGTCTGTTTTCTTCTGCTCTGTCTGCCTGGTTTACTGCCCCTGGGGTACTGATCGGCACAATGGGTCTATGTTTCCCTCTACTGGTGGTTGAAGCAACAATTTTGGGTCTGCTGATATTTAATTCTGGTCTACTAATTCTCAAGGTTTTTATACAATTCTCTTTACCCAGGGTGATTTAATATATTTCATTAGGGTTTGTGGACCCATTGGTTCGCATTCCACCTTTAAAGTTCATTGACTAAGACAGACTGACCAGTCCTTTTCCCCGAGTTGGGACAAGTTTAGAAAACAACACAGCACCAGGATTGATCACCTGGGGCGGCCTCCCTGGAGCAGGGGTGTCTGGAGATAATGGTCGAAACCCCCTTTGACCTTCAGGTTCTTTCACTGAAGATGTGTTCCAACCAATATAAAGGACTCATTTTGCACACCCAAAAAAACCTATTTTTTGGAGTACAAAAACACTACTGACTATTTCTCACCAGGGCAATGGAATGTTTGATTCCACAATAGGGTTACTAAAAAGGTGAGGTTAACATTCCTCCATAGTTTAACAAATAAATATAGCATTTTGTCTTGATTGCAGCCACGATATGGTTGCTGGGGGGATGGGGATGGCAGTCCTCCATGGTTTAACAAGTAAAGGTAACATTTTATCTGAATTACAGACAGATTCATTTTTTGAGGTGTATTTTTTCTTCCATTCTACAGTTCTCCGGTCACTTCCCTCTGTCGACACTAGATGTAGGCAGAGCAACTTTAGAAGGAGGACCTGGGACGGCCTTTTGTCCCTAAAATCATTGACTATGGACAAATATCTCTCTGATTAATCCGGTTTTTGGCTCACTCTCATCCTAAAATTACACCTGATTTATATGGGATCGGTTCAGTCTTTTTACATAGCTCTAATATATTTAGTACAATATGGTTAGAACCTAGTCCTTTACCTTACGTCTAAACTTGACCACTCAGACCTTATGCCTAAACTTAAGTTAATACTCTTCAATTAATGGACCATCATATCCTTCATTTAACTTTTAAATCTAACCATTTTATCTTTTGCCTAATCCTAAAATACTTATCATCTCACCTTTTAATTAACCCCTAAACCTAACCATGCAGACTCTATGCCTAAATTTAAATTAATAATTATCAATTATCAGACTATCTTGTCCTTAAATTAATCTCTAAACTTAACCACTCAGACCTTATGTCTAAACTTAAGTTAATACTCTTTAATTAATGGACCATCATATCCTTCATTTAACTTTTAAATCTAACCATTTTTATCTTTGCCTAATCCTAAAATACTTATCATCTCATCCTTTAACTAACCCCTAAACCTAACCATTCAGACTCTATACCTAAATTTAAATTAATATTTTAATTATCAGACTATCTTGTCCTTAAGTTAATCTCTAAACTTAACCACTCAGACCTTATGTCTAAACTTAAGTTAATACTCTTTAATTTATGGACCATCATATTCTTCATTTCACTTTTAAATCTAATCATTTTATCTTTGACCTAATCCTAAAGTACTTATCATCGTATCCTTTAATTAACCCCTAAACCTAACCATTCAGACTCTATGCCTAAATTTAAATTAATATTTATCAATTATCAGAACACCTTGTCCTTAAGTTATTCTTTAAACTTAACCATTTAGACTTTATACCTAAATTTAAGCTAATATTAGTCAATTATTAGATTACAGACAGATTCATTTTTTGATGTGTGTTTTTTTTCAATTCTGCAGTTCTCCGGTCACTTCCCTCTGTCGACACTAGGTGGAGGCAGAGTAAATTTAGAAGGAGGGCCTGTGACGGCCTTTTGTCCCTAAAATCATTGACTTGAACAAATATCTCTCTGATTAATCCTATTTTTGGCTCACTTTCATCCTAAAATTACACCTGATTTATATTAAATCGGTTCAGTCTTTTTACATAACTCGAATATATCTAATACAATATAATTAGAACCTAATTCTTTACCTTACGTCTAAACTTAACCACTTGGACCTTATGTCTAAACTTAAGTTAATAGTCTTCAATTAAAGGACCATCATATCCTTCATTTAACTTTTAAATCTAACCATTTTTATCTTTTGCCTAATCCTAAAATACTTATTATCTTATCCTTTAATTAACTCCTAAACCTAACCATTTAGACTCTATGCTTAAATTTAATTTAAATTAATAGTTTTCAATTATCAGACTATCTTGTCCTTAAGTTAATCTCTAAACTTAACCACGCAGACTTTATACCTAAATTTAAGCTAATATTAGACTATCTTGTCCTTAAAGTTAACCCCTAAACCTAACCACTTAGATTTTATACCTAAATTTAAGCTAATATTGTTAAATCATTAGACTATCATATCTTTGGGTTAACCTCTAAACTTAACCATTCTGATTTCTTGCCTAATCCTAAAGTATTTCTCCATTAAAAGTTATCTGAATCTCAAATCAAACAATTAAAATTCACTTATAGTACACTTTTTTCTAAATCTCTTAATTCAAATTGAATTTAAAAATGTAGTTTGGTTGTTTCCTCGGTCGGATCTCGGTTTGCCATGACTAATAAGGAGAGGTGTGGTTCTTTCTGAGCAGGGTCGTACTTGGACGCGGCGACGTTTGTTTGGGCCGGGCCCCCACCTGGTTTTGGGGACTTCATTTGGACTGGAATGGTACTTCCCTCAGTCGGTTCCGAGTCTAACATGGCTGGGTTGGGGGGTTGGTTCCGACCGGACTGAGCAGTATCCGGGTGCGACTAATGCTCTTTGGACCCGGTTGTCCCAGCTTGGTGAGACCCGATCTGAACTGGTGGGACACGTCACTGACACTTAGAGGTCCTTCATCTAATTTCCCTTAAATACATCTTTACAAATAGCTATCTAATCTTCAAACTAAACAATTAAAATCTATTTTGGTACACTCTTGGTTAAATATCAAATAAAAGACCATCTTTAGTCTAACTTTAGACTATGTTGGTTTCCCAATTATATCTGATCTTCAAATCAAACAATTAAAATCTATTTATGGTACACTCTTAATTTAATATCAAATAATAGACCATATCTAGTCTAACTTTAAGACTATTTTGGTTTCCCAATTATATCTGATCTTCAAATCAAACAATTAAAATCTATTTATGGTACACTCTTAATTAAATATCAAATAATAGACCATATCTAGTCTAACTTTATACTATCTTGGTTCCCCAGTTATACTAATTTACCCGGAATCTGACCATTAACCTTGACCATTTGGGCTCTTCGCCTAAACCTAAACCACATTATCTCCCCACTTTTTCACTCTGACCTTTACTTCCTACCCCTTTTTTGGAACGAACCCTTCGGGGTGACGAATGGAAATTGGCCATAAACAGATACAGCCAAAGCGGCAAGGGGAGGTGTCCGCCGTAAACACAGCTAGCCTCCCTGTCTCTGTCTTTCAAGCTTAATTACTCTGTCTACTTCATCTTTACACACTTATGACTCAGTTATGATGCTAAGCTAGGGCATGAGCCGACACGTCATCTAGTGCGCGTGCCTCTCCTTGGATCTCTATACAACCATGAAGTCGTCGGGCGACATGGGGAGATCCGGTGGCCTTTAAACAACCTAACCCTAACCCTAACCCTAACCCTAACCCTAACCCTAACCCTAACCCCTAACCCTAACCCCCTAACCCTAACCCTAACCCTAACCCCCTAACCCTAACCCTAACCCTAACCCTAACCCTAACCCTAACCCTCTTTATCCCCTGATGAAGCCGACAAGGTGAAACGTTGGGACCTCTCTCCCCCTGGATTATTATTGCTACTTTGCCTATTTTAAACTTACCTTATGGTATTTTTTTGTCTCTTCTTATCTGTGGGAAATGTAAACGTTTTTTTTGACACCTTGTTTTTTAAGAGCCTCTTGATTCATGCTGGACATGATATCTCGGAAACAAACATTTCCTCCTGGATTAGCCTAGCTTTCGGTGAACCTGTTCAATCCTCTACACCTTCGAAGGACGTCGCGGCCCGGCCGGGCTTCCTCCTCTTTCTGAGGTTATTGGATTATAGGACATTGTAACCTCAATTCCACTGAAGCTAACCAGCTTTACCCTCCGGATTTCTTATCCAGTTGGATTACCTCCTGCAATACGGTCGGTACGACCCTGAACCTCAATTCCCCGGAAGCTAACCAGCTTTCCCCTCCAGGATTCCTGATCCAATTGGATTACCTCCTTCAATACGGTCGGTACGACCCTACCGTTTCCATCCGGCCTACATCAAACCCAAGGCCTCTAACCCTCAGGCTAGCCCTTCTTCCAGAGGGTATCTGATAGCCTTTTCTGGACTTCTTTTGAAGTGAGTACCCATCAACAAAGTGTTTGCACACAGGACTACCTGGACTCACCCTTAGGGCTTGACATTTTTACAAGGTCTCTTAAATTGTTTGTTTTCCTCTTGTGCTTTTAACTGCTCCCTTCTAATTTATTTTTTAATAAATACATTACTGTAAGTATTTACAGTTTTTTGCACCCAAACTTAACTTCCCCTGGTTGCTATATTATATTGTCTATTTTACCTTTGTGGAATTTTAGCATTTTTTATTTCCCGTTACTCCTTTTCCCTTCCCTCTCCTGACCGTCCTTCATTATGGCTTCTTCATCCTATTATAACCGGTTCAGTGTTTTAGCTTCCCCCCGCCCACCCCCTCGCCCCCTATTACCTCTCCTGCCTAGGGCCCCCCAGGAGACACCTCTTATCCCTGAGGACATGGTGTCAACCAAAACATATTTTAAACTTCTCCAGGCCATCCACCATGGGGAAATTCTCGACGAGGCAGCTCGCCGGGGATTTCCACCTCCCGGTATGGCCAGAAAAGCACAATTCCTCACTTCCTTCATAAAACCAGCAGCCCCTAACTGCCATACTTTAAAACTGGTTGAAGATAACACAGGAATGTGGTTGCAACGCAATCTGGAAATCCTTAAAACCCACTACTCTGACCTCCTCACGGCCCTTAGTGCTGACTTGCCACCTTTTAGTTCAGATGCATTTGATAGGGCTATCATATGGGCCCGTAAACGGTACCACAACAAACTCACTCCCTCGTCCATTTCAGCTTTATACTCTCTTCTCAACTCGTCGGATCCCCCTCCATCTACCCCCCCTCTTGACATCACTAACCCTACCTCTTTTCCAATCCCCCCTCTTGACATCACTAACCCTACCTCTTTTCCACCCCTACCATTGCCACAGAGACTTCAAACTTCTCGAAAAACTCGCTCCACCACCCCCCGTAGTCTTCCCAATACTCTTACTTTTCCTTCACACACAAATACTATCCCTTCTCCTCTTTCTTTACCACTCCCTCCCCAACTCACTAACCTTAACCCTAGCCCCCCCTCATGGGACACGGACCCCCCCGCCAATTTTGGTATCTACCTGCCCCCCCTTAACTGCATCTATCCCCCCAATACGGGCCTCTCCGTCGATCAGTGGACCGACCCCCCCCACTTTTAGTTATATCCACCCCTCCAACAACCATTGGATCTGGGTGTCCCCTTTCAACTTCACCTTTACCCCCCCTTAGCCAATGCCATTCTACCCCGGCAGGACCCATTACACGTGGCAGAGTAACAAGCCTTGCTCTTAGCCATACTTCTGCCTCCTCCCACTCCTCCCCTTCCACCTGGACCCCAGAATCCCTGTATTCCCCTGATTTTTTCGGTCTTTCCCAATTAAATCTCCCACAGCACAATTCTCCAGGCTCCCCCCAGCCTTGCCCCCTACCTACTAGGTGGACCTACTCCCCTTCCTTCGGTGACTGCCATTCTAGGCAATGGTGACCCTGAGTGCCCCCCCCTTCCCCCACAACTACCTAGGAGGAGCAAATTAGTTTGGCTCTAACCCTTCCTTCCCCTCTCACCTAACCCTATACTGTACAACTTAACCCATCCCCCTTTTTTCCTTACCCTAACCATAACCACTCCCCAGCTCCTTACCTAATCCTAACCTTTTTTCCTTCCCAAAACCTAACCTCAACCTCTCCTACCCCCTAGGATTCCTTTCCCTCTCACCTAACCCTATACTGTCCAACTTAACCCATTCCTTTTTTTTCCTTACCCTAACCATAACCACTCCCCAGCCCTTACCTAATCCTAACCTTTTTTCCTTCCCAAAACCTAACCTCAACCTCTCCTACCCCCTAGAATTAATTAAAAAAAATAACAGTATTGGTTTTATCATATTTATTCAACCAGATAAGAAACATGTGCCCGTGCTCTTCCCTGTCACCACTAGATGGTGACAGGGGACCTTTATTTCTGACCTAACCCTAACCCTAACCCTAACCCATTCCCTTTTTTTCCTTACCCTAACCATAACCACTCCCCAGCCCTTACCTAATCCTAACCTTTTTTCCTTCCCAAACCTAACCTCAACCTCTCCTACCCCCTAGAATTAATTTAAAAATAACAGCATTGGTTTTATCATATTTATTCAACCAGATAAGAAACATGTGCCCGTGCTCTTCCCTGTCACCACTAGATGGTGACAGGGGACCTTTATTTCTGACCTAACCCTAACCCTAACCCTAACCCTAACCCTAACCCTTCCCGGTCTACCCCTTCCTCTTCTCCCTCTCCTCCGCCACTTCCCCTCTCTGGTATCCCCCCCTACCTTACCCCTGGCCCCCCGTTCCCTCTTCTACAAACCTACCAGCTCCACTGCCCCAACCCAGTATCGCCCCATCACCCATATGGCAAGACCATCAAAGAAGGCGGTGGATTGGTCCCTGACAGGCTGTAAACCAATCCGCATACTGGGAGACTCCAATATTGGCCGCCTACCATCCCACACCAACCCCACCCTACAGATGGACTGCTATCCTGGAGCCAAAGTTTATCATCTCATGGAACTGTTCAAACGCACCCCTCCCATTCCAACAGCCAAAATTGTCATCATCTCCATTGGCATCAACAATAAAGACCACGACCCTGAACGCACTACCACTAAACAATTCAACACTATGAAAAAATACGCCGAGAAGACCTTCCCCATGGCTTCCATTTACATCCCCCTCATCAACCATTCACTCCACCTTACCCAAGTACAAACATGTAATATCCTCAAAATCAACAACTTCCTCACCAGACACCACAACACCCTGTCATCCATTCCACAGGAAGCCTTCCAGACTGGCCACGACAATGTTCATTGGACTTCCCCCACAGCCAAACTCATCCTGGACTCCTGGTACAGGGAGTTAAATTTCTAAATACCTCTGAACCTACCCCGGATAAATGCATTAACCTACCCCACCCCCCAACCAACTCCACCAGCACTCCCCCCGACCCTGATCGGGGCCCTGACCTGAGGTGGAATTCACCCTCCACTGTTCTCAATTTGTCCACCCTCTTTGTCCCCTCTGTGGTACAGCTACAACTCCTACAGAGGGGACTCAGCTTTGTCCCACGCCCCCCCCGTCATGACCGAGAGGAACTTCAAAGGGATCTACACCAATATCATAGACGCCTCAAAATTATAGATTATTTTCACACCAAACCCTGTACCCAACCGTCACTCTTCACCTTCCCCTCCAACTGGGAACCATCAATCACTCAAGTCAACCCCAAAACAAAACAAACCATTACCACAAATAACCGGGCCCTGCAAACCTTCCGACCACCGACAGATATTCCAGATAATCTGTCGGTGGACGAACGCAGGGCCCTAACCCTACTCAATAAAAACAAACACATAGTTATCAAACCGGCCGACAAAGGATCAAAAATAGTCATTATGGATAGACACCACTACATCACAGAAGCTCAGACACAACTCAATAACCCACTCCATTACAAGCCCATCCCGGACACAACACAACCCCAGACACAACTCCAACTCAGACCAATAGTAGAAACACTTTACAAACTCAAGTTCATTTCCGCCAAACAGAGGGACTTCTTATTTGGACCCGATGCACCCCGCCTTCGCCAGTTCTATCTACTGCCAAAAATACATAAAGACCCTTCCACCTGGACCATTCCCTTTGAGGTTCCTCCCGGCAGACCCATCATATCCGACTGCAGCAGCACTACCTACAACATCTCCCATTACATAGAACACCATTTAGGCCCCCCTTTCCACCCAACACCCCAGCTACCTCAAAGACACCTACCACTTTCTGCACATCACCAGACCCATGGTCGTTCCCACCCCAGCCTATCTATTTACCATAGACATAGATAGTTTATACACCAATATCAACACCGACTTAGGACTCCTTTCAGTTACCTCACTCCTCGCCAAATACCCAGACCATAAAAGACCGGACAAACACTTACTCTCCCTACTCGCCCTCTGCCTTAAAAACAACGACTTTACTTTTAATGACAAACATTACCTTCAAATCCACGGAACGGCCATGGGTCAGCGATTTGCCCCTTCCTACGCAAACATCTACATGAGCGAGTGGGAGCGAGGAGCACTGGCCAAGTGCACCCATCAACCATCCCTGTACCGTCGATTCCTGGACGACATAATCGGTATCTGGCCTCATGACATTTCCCTCTTCCCACAGTTTATCAACACCCTCAACAGCCACCATCCCACCATCACAGTCAAGTACACCATAAACCAACACACAGTTAACTTCCTAGACACTACAGTCTTCTTCCAACCCCTCAACAACACACACAAAAAAATACTCACAAAGGTTTATTTTAAGCCAACAGACACACATTCACTATTACATAAAGGCAGCTATCATCCCAAACACACTTTTCCAGGCATTATTAAATCACAAATCATCCGTTTTCACCGCATCTCCTCCAAACAGTCTGATTTCCACCATTCCGTCAGGATCCTCTTCCACAGCCTCCAAACAAGAGGCTATTCAAAACGCTTCCTCCGCCATATCAAGAACGCCACCTTGGCCAGCCTCGCTCCTACTCGCCCTCCTTCCCCTGGAGGAGATCCGCCTCAGGTCACGGACTCGGACCAGTCTCCACTTTCAACAACCCTCTCCACTCCCGACTCCCCCTCCCCCCACCCCAACCAGGGTCTGCATCCTTTTCCTTACCCACACTCCCACCCTGATTCCCCCCACCCCAACCAGGGTGGGCATCCCAACCGCCTCTTGCCTAACCGATTGGGACGTGGAGACTGCCAGGACCAATCCCCCACCGACAACCCTAACCCTAACCCCAACCACCCCCCACCTGACCCTAACCCTAATCCCAACCCCATGGTACCCGTCCAAGGTCTGCACCATCCATCCACTGACCATCCTCCACCTCCGGACCCTAACCCTAACCATCCCCCACCTGACCCTAACCCTAACTGTCATCTCATCCCATTTGTATCCACCTTCTCCCACACCATCACAGGATTCCACCGGACTGTCAAAAATAACTTCTCCCTCCTCCAGTCACAACCTTATTTCTCTGAACATAGAGTCATATCAGCATACCGGAAAAATCCCAGCCTACACGACATACTCATACATTCCAAGTTTAGCAGCAACAGAGCCCTACCACATACACAACATAGTCACCGCTACATCAATAGAAAATACATACATAACCAATACAGTGGAGCAGCCTTCCCTGCCCTCGGTTCATTCTCTCTTAATAACAGCAACATAGTCTACATCATCACATGCAACACCTGTAAAAAACACTACATAGGAGAAACCAAACATACCATCCTCATCCGTCTCAAACAACACCTGTACAACATTGGGGAAGGTCGACTCACAACCCCCTTGGTCACCCACTTCCAACTACACCCGCCAGATCAACTCACCATCTCAGGCCTGGAAACCAACGACCGGTGGACCATCGGGCAGAGGAAGAGGGCAGAAACATTTTGGATCCAGAAACTTGGAACAACCACACCCAGGGGACTCAACGACTTTTAGACGTATCCCCTCTGGATCCTCCCCTCTCCTCTGCCTACCTGTCCCGGGGATGATCTGACCTACTCCTCCTCCTTGGCCCATGGACCCTAACACCTACAGACAAACACCCTCACAACACCCATCCACAGACCCCTAGGCCAGTGCAACCCAATCCAACACCGGAATCCAAAACCCTACCCCTAACCAAAACTAACCCTAACCCTAACCCTAACCCTAACCCTAACCCTAACCCTAACCCTAACCCTAACCCTAACCCTACCCCTAACCCTAACCCTAACCCTAACCCTAACCCTAACCCTAACCCAACCACTCCCCAGCTTATGGAATTATCCCTAACCCTATCCTAACCTCAACCCTTACCCTTATCAGCATTATGTCTCCCGTTCCTAAACCCAACCACTCCCCAGCTTATGGGATTGCCCTTAACCCTATCCTAACCCTAACCTCAACCCTTATCAGTATTATTTCTCCCTGTCTTAAACCCAACCACTCCCCAGTTTATGGAATTACCCCTAACCCTACCTTAACCTCAACCCTTACCCTTATCAGTATTATTTCTCCCGGTCCTAAACCCAACCACTCCCCAATTTATGGGATTGCCCTTAACCTTATCCTAACCCTAACCCCAACCCTAACCCTTACCAGTATAATTTCTCACTGTCCTAAACACAACCACTCCTCAGTGTATGTAATTGCCCCTAACCCGTATCCTAACCCTAACCTCAACCCTTACCCTTACCCCTTAGTGTCCACCGATTACAATCCGCCTGTTTTATGTGTTTAAATTATTATTTTAAACTAGCAGCAACAGTGGTTTTATCTTTTATCTTTTAACAAATTCAATGTGAAGCATGTGCCCGTGCTCTCCCCTGTCACCACTGGATGGAGACAGGGTACCTCTATTTCTTCACCTGACCCTAACCCTAACCCTAAGTTTCCACCCATCACAATCAGCCTGTTTTATGGGTTTAAATTATTGTTTTAAACTAGCAGCAACAGTGGTTTTATCTTTTAGCAAATTCAATGTGAAACATGTGCCCGTGCTCTCCCCTGTCACCACTAGATGGTGACAGGGGACCTCTATTTCTTCACCTAACCCTAACCCTAACCCTAACCCTAACCCTAACCCTAAACCCTAACCCTAACCCTAACCCTAACCCTAACCCTAACCCTAAACCCTAACCCTAACCCTAACCCTAACCCTAACCCTAACCCTAACCCCCAGCCTTGCCCCCTACCTACTAGTGGACCTACTCCCCTTCCTTCGGTGGCTGCCATTCTAGGCAATGGTGACCCTGAGTGCCCCCCCCCTTCCCCCACAACTACCTAGGAGGAGCAAATTAGTTTGGCTCTAACCCTTCCTTCCCCTCTCACCTAACCCTATACTGTACAACTTAACCCATCCCCTTTTTTCCTTACCCTAACCATAACCACTCCCCAGCCCCTTACCTAATCCTAACCTTTTTTCCTTCCCAAACCTAACCTCAACCTCTCCTACCCCCTAGGATTCCTTCCCCTCTCACCTAACCCTATACTGTCCAACTTAACCCATTCCCTTTTCTTTCCTTACCCTAACCATAACCACTCCCCAGCCCTTACCTAATCCTAACCTTTTTTCCTTCCCAAAACCTAACCTCAACCTCTCCTACCCCCTAGAATTAATTTAAAAAAATAACAGCATTGGTTTTATCATATTTATTCAACCAGATAAGAAACATGTGCCCGTGCTCTTCCCTGTCACCACTAGATGGTGACAGGGGACCTTTATTTCTGACCTAACCCTAACCCTAACCCTAACCCTAACCCCTAACCCTAACCCTGATGATCTGACCTACTCCTCCTCCTTGGCCCATGGACCCTAACACCTACAGACAAACACCCTCACAACACCCATCCACAGACCCCTAGGCCAGTGCAACCCAATCCAACACCGGAATCCAAAACCCTACTCCTAACCAAAACCTAACCCTAACCCTAACCCAGTGCAACCCAATCCAACACCGGAATCCAAAACCCTACTCCTAACCAAAACCTAACCCTAACCCTAACCCCCTAACCCTAACCCTACCCTAACCCTAACCCTAACCCCTAACCCTAACCCTAACCCTAACCCTAACCCCTAACCCTAACCCCTAACCCTAACCCTAACCCCTAACCCCTAACCCTAACCCTAACCCCTTATCAAAGCATTTTGCAGTGGACATTTTTCTCTCGAATGACTAATTTGCGTAGTCCAATCGAATGATAACGGAGGGTTACATGTCTATTTTTTGATAATAAAAGATAAAAAAACAAAACAGGTTCAAACCCCACTGCAGTCAGCATGTCGTTGTGTCCCTGAGACGCTTCACCCCAAAGTGCTCCTGTGGGGATTGTCCTCAGTGTTGAGTATGTAAGTCGCTTTGGATAAAAGCGTCAAACAAGTAACATGTGATGTAATGTGTTGTTTGGAGCTGGTGAATTAGGGTTTGTTTAATTTAATTTAGGTAATTTACAGTGACATCCTCTCAAACAAACACACACAGGAAAACTAGGCTGTAAAGTTTGTTAAGTGTTTCTTTATTTCACTTTTGTGAAAAATCTAAAAAAGATAAACATAAGGTCATTGAAATCCAAAACACATCAGCTGTTAAAGTTTTACATTCACATCACATGCAGTCAATACAACTATCACTGCTGTTTCTTCCACACGTCATCACTGAGAGAAACACAAACACCATAAACCATGTGAATCTGAAGAAAAACACCACATGTAAATAAAACAGCAGGAGTCCAGGAGTGGCCTGCTAACGAACTACATTTCCCAGAATGCTTTGAGTGTTATGCGACTCCACAAGAAAGGTGTTGGGTTAGCTGTGCTGATAAAAAAAAGGAAATAATTGGAAAAGAGAGACTGTAATAAACATTTATCTCTGTATAATTAACAACAGTAAGAAAAGATATTACAATTATTTTATTATTTTTACTTCAGAATAAAAACGATGGGTCTGAATTCACAAAGTCAGAAAACATCACCCTCAGAAAAAAAGATCATCAAAATGTGAAGTATTATTCACATAATCAAAAGATCTCCGTGTCTCTTTTTGTGAAGGACAGTGTCTCTTATTGTGAAGGACAGTGTCTCTTATTGTGAAGGACAGTGTCTCTTATTGTGAAGGACAGTGTCTCTTTTTGTGAAGGACAGTGTCTCTTATTGTGAAGGACAGTGTCTCTTTTTGTGAAGGACAGTGTCTCTTTTTGTGAAGGACAGTTTCTCTTATTGTGAAGGACAGTGTCTCTTTTTGTGAAGGACAGTGTCTCTTTTTGTGAAGGACAGTGTCTCTTATTGTGAAGGACAGTGTATCTTTTTGTGAAGGACAGTGTCTCTTTTTGTGAAGGACAGTGTTTAATTTCTCTGTGCTCACTACCTAAAAAGCCTGAATCAAACCTGATCTTCATTTCAAGAAAGAAGCAAAAGATCTCAGAAGAGTTTCAGAAGCGCTCCAGAGTTATCTTGAGGTTCTCTTCAGCGTGTAATGTATTGTTAAATGTCTGCTTCCTTGTATCGTGTCTATGACTATTATTCATCCGAGATGATGATTCAAATCGAGCTGACTCCATTTGGCAATCAAATATTATTGGTATGTTTAGCCTACAGCTTAGCACAAAGAAGCACAGGGAAATCCTAAGCTAGTGTGGCACAAAGAAGCAGAGGGAAACTGCTAGCTTAGCATCCGAAGTGGAAGCAGAGGGAAACTGCTAGCTTAGCATCCGAAGTGGAAGCAGAGGGAAACTGCTAGCTTAGCATCCGAAGTGGAAGCAGAGGGAAACTGCTAGCTTAGCATCCGAAGTGGAAGCAGAGGGAAACTGCTAGCTTAGCATCCGAAGTGGAAGCAGGAGACACTGCTAGCCTTTAGAATCTACCGGAAGATAAATATTGGGTCTGATTTCCACAATGTGAATTTTAGAGTAAGGGTGTAGCGTGGGCCATTTTATTACTGGAGTAGCAGTTGACAGGTTCTAGTCCTTGGGTGGTCCTGTCTTAGTTACTGTGTGTGTTCCTGTGTTAGTTACTGTGTGTGTTCCTGTGTTAGTTACTGTGTGTGTTCCTGTGTTAGGTTACTGTGTGTGGTCCTGTGTTAGTTACTGTGTGTGGTCCTGTGTTAGTTATGGGTGTGGTCTGTGTTAGTACTGTGTGTGTTCCTGTGTTAGTACTGTGTGGTTCTGTGTGTTCCTGTGTTAGTTACTGTGTGTTCCTGTGTTAGTTACTGTGTGTGTTCCTGTGTTAGTTACTGTGTGTGGTCCTGTGTTAGTTACTGTGTGTGTTCCTGTGTTAGTTACTGTGTGTGTTCCTGTGTTAGTTACTGTGTGTGGTCCTGTGTTAGTTACTGTGTGTGTTCCTGTGTTAGTTACTGTGTGTGGTCCTGTGTTAGTTACTGTGTGTGTTCCTGTGTTAGTTACTGTGTGTGGTCCTGTGTTCGTTACTGTGTGTGGTCCTGTATTAGTTACAGTGTGATGTGTTCCTGTGTTAGTTACTGTGTGTGGTCCTGTGTTAGTTACTGTGTGTGTTCCTGTGTGTGTTCCTGTGTTAGTTACTGTGTGTGGTCCTGTGTTAGTTACTGTGTGTGTTCCTGTGTTAGTTACTGTGTGTGGTCCTGTGTTAGTTACTGTGTGTGTTCCTGTATTAGTTACTGTGTGTGGTGTTGTGTTAGTTACTGTGTGTGGTCCTGTGTTAGTTACTGTGTGTGTTCCTGTGTTAGTTACTGTGTGTGTGTTCCTGTGTTAGTTACTGTGTGTGGTCCTGTGTTAGTTACTGTGTGTGTTCCTGTGTTAGTTACTGTGTGTGGTCCTGTGTTAGTTACTGTGTGTGTTCCTGTGTTAGTTACTGTGTGTGTTCCTGTGTTAGTTACTGTGTGTGTTCCTGTGTTAGTTACTGTGTGTGGTCCTGTGTTAGTTACTGTGTGTGTTCCTGTGTTAGTTACTGTGTGTGTGTTCCTGTGTTAGTTACTGTGTGTGGTCCTGTGTTAGTTACTGTGTGTGTTCCTGTGTTAGTTACTGTGTGTGTGTTCCTGTGTTAGTTACTGTGTGTGTTCCTGTGTTAGTTACTGTGTGTGTTCCTGTGTTAGTTACTGTGTGTGTTCCTGTGTTAGTTACTGTGTGATGTGTTCCTGTGTTAGTTACTGTGTGTGTTAGTTACTGTGTGTGTTCCTGTGTGTGTTACTGTGTGATGTGTTCCTGTGTTAGTTACTGTGTGTGTTCCTGTGTTAGTTACTGTGTGTGTTCCTGTGTTAGTTACTGTGTGTGTTCCTGTGTGTGTTACTGTGTGATGTGTTCCTGTGTTAGTTACTGTGTGTGTTCCTGTGTTAGTTACTGTGTGTGTTCCTGTGTGTGTTACTGTGTGATGTGGTCCTGTGTGTGTTACTGTGTGATGTGTTCCTGTGTGTGTTACTGTGTGATGTGTTCCTGTGTTAGTTACTGTGTGATGTGTTCCTGTGAGTGTTACTGTGTGTGTTCCTGTGTTAGTTACTGTGTGTGTTCCTGTGTTAGTTACTGTGTGTGTTCCTGTGTTAGTTACTGTGTGTGTTCCTGTGTTAGTTACTGTGTGTGTTCCTGTGTTAGTTACTGTGTGATGTGTTCCTGTGTGTGTTACTGTGTGATGTGTTCCTGTGTGTGTTACTGTGTGATGTGTTCCTGTGTTAGTTACTGTGTGATGTGTTCCTGTGTTAGTTACTGTGTGTGTTCCTGTGTTAGTTACTGTGTGTGTTCCTGTGTTAGTTACTGTGTGTGTTCCTGTGTTAGTTACTGTGTGTGTTACTGTGTGATGTGTTCCTGTGTGTGTTACTGTGTGATGTGTTCCTGTGTTAGTTACTGTGTGTGTGTTCCTGTGTTAGTTACTGTGTGATGTGTTCCTGTGTTAGTTACTGTGTGTGTTCCTGTGTTAGTTACTGTGTGTGTTCCTGTGTTAGTTACTGTGTGTGTTCCTGTGTGTGTTACTGTGTGATGTGGTCCTGTGTTAGTTACAGTGTGATGTGGTCCTGTGTTAGTTACTGTGTGATGTGATCCTGTGTTAGTTACAGTGTGATGTGGTCCTGTGTTAGTTACTGTGTGATGTGGTCCTGTGTTAGTTACCGTGTGATGTGGTCCTGTGTTAGTTACTGTGTGATGTGTTCCTGTGTTAGTTACTGTGTGATGTGTTCCTGTGTGTGTTACTGTGTGATGTGGTCCTGTGTGTGTTACTGTGTGATGTGGTCCTGTGTTAGTTACCGTGTGATGTGGTCCTGTGTTAGTTACTGTGTGATGTGTTCCTGTGTTAGTTACTGTGTGTGTTACTGTGTGATGTGTTCCTGTGTGTGTTACTGTGTGATGTGTTCCTGTGTGTGTTACTGTGTGATGTGGTCCTGTGTGTGTTACTGTGTGATGTGGTCCTGTGTTAGTTACAGTGTGATGTGTTCCTGTGTTAGTTACTGTGTGATGTGTTCCTGTGTTAGTTACTGTGTGATGTGTTCCTGTGTTAGTTACTGTGTGATGTGTTCCTGTGTGTGTTACTGTGTGATGTGTTCCTGTGTGTGTTACTGTGTGATGTCGTCCTGTGTTAGTTACAGTGTGATGTGTTCCTGTGTTAGTTACTGTGTGATGTGTTCCTGTGTGTGTTACTGTGTGATGTGTTTCTGTGTGTGTTACTGTGTGATGTGGTCCTGTGTGTGTTACTGTGTGATGTGTTCCTGTGTGTGTTACTGTGTGATGTGTTCCTGTGTGTGTTACTGTGTGATGTGGTCCTGTGTGTGTTAATGTGAATTTGCTGGTGAACCCTCTTCTTTCTTTCTTTCTACAATTAAACATTATCTACTAATTTTGCCAACTCAGTTTCCTCTCTCTTATTTCCCTCCCGGTTATTTTTATATTTTGTTACTTCCCTTCGTACCCCTAGTTTATGAGGGAACGTAACAGATGTGTTCCTGTGTTATTGTGGTTACTGTATGATGTGGTGCAGCGTGACATTGTAAAGGACTTGATGGCCGTTGTTCCAGGCGTACAGTGCTCTGTCTCGCGGGTTGTAGTCCAGCATGGACAGATGACTGTATTTGTTTGTCAGAGGAATGTCGATGTACTCGTAAGTGGAGGAGTTGGTGGAGTAGGCGTAGTACACTTTGGTTCCTCCTGAATACCCGTTAGTGACGTACAGCATCCCGCAGATCATGAAGGCCTCCCCAGCGCTGCGTTTAGGATGGTTGGTGGTCCAGCTGCGGACGATCTGCAGAGTGTTTGGGTTCAACTGGCTGAGGACGATGTTTCCGGCGTTCTGGTTAGTGGCGTAGACGGCCCAGAGCCCCCCTTCGTCCACCATGAGATCGATGTCAGAGTGCCCCCCCCAGGCGTAATGGTACATGTTGTTGTAGCCGGCAAAGTCAAGCTGCCGGGAGCGGCTGATGAGCGACGTGCTGAAGTCAAACTTGATGATGGTGTGACTCTGGAACTTGTTGAAGTAGATGGAGCCATTGTACACCACCTGGCCGGTCCCTGACCATGGGTGAGGCAGGCGGTGCGACGTGAAGTTATCCGTCGTCATGAAGTCGTACATCGAGGGGTACTCCCGGACGAAGCGGTTGTTGTGATAACCGTCCATGTACCACACCTACGGAAGAAACCATACCCGAGAAAGGTGTTATGTCTTAATATTTAATATATTATGATTTCATATTTATATATTATGATCTAATATTGATTAGGATTTAAATATATATATTATAATTTCATATTTACTTTAATATGATTTAATATGATATCATATATAATATGATATAATATGCATATCCACTATGGGAAAACAGTACCTTAGTCTGTCTACACAACAAACCACAATTTAAATTCAAGCAGCAGATAGTCCTAAACCATTGCATCCTACATTTCCCACAATGCACCTGAATGGTGTATTTCATTAAAGTAGACCCAAATACCAACAGATCAACTCTCCTATCAGTGTTCAGTGTTCTGCAACCGTCCAGCATGTGGACGTACTCGCACCTGAGGCCTGCACTACGAAGCCGGATGTTCTCTTAGCGGCTAACTTCAGGTTAACTCTGGGTTTCCGGTCCTACGACGCTGGTTCTCTTTTTAGCGGGCTAGATCTCCATGGTAACTGATGCTGAGCGGCTAACCTGCCCCGGAGCAGGTTAGGTTGCAGGCTAAGAGATCAACTCAGACAAAGCACCGCCTGCTGACCAATCAGAGCTCAGTGTGCGGAGTTTAAAGCAATCAAGTCATATTACAGGAGAAAGGAAATACAGAAAAGCTGCCGTTGCAGGAAAGACGGCAACAATCAGCGACTGTGTGAACGTGAACATGAATAGAATATCACCTCCATCTTCAGAGCAATCTGTTAGAACATTAGCGTTAAGAAAGCTTCCTGAAACATCTGCCACAACATCAGGAACCGGATCAGAGTCACATTAAGTACAGTCCATATCACTTCAGAATGTCTCCTGATCTGAGTCAGCTGAGCCGTATCTGGCCGTGCAACACTCACAGCGTCACAGACTGCATGCAGAAGCATTCTTTGAAGCAACACATTAAGTTGAGGAAACACTGGAGTCAAATGTAATGAAAGTCAGATGGTGTCTTAGACGGGCAGTGATATCATGAAGCTGTTAATGTACGCATTCAAACACTTGTTCTGTTACCAGCTGTGTTCACCTTGCAGGTGCAGCTCTGTGGCTTTTATCCTGGATCAAGTGTTTGAGTCATGGATGTTTAAAGTTTAACTTCTTCATGTGTCTAATATTATAGTTGACTTTTCATTCAGGAAGTGTGAAGCTGCGCTGTCAGTGCGCTTCTCCATGTCTGTGATTGGTCGAATGCTCCAGATACCACCCCTCTCATGTGAACACCTAACTAGATAGGACACGGCTGGCTTGAGCGATCCACTTGATAATCCGCGTCGTAGGACCGCTTAGCGAGAGCGCGTATGTTTTGGATTAGGCCAACCGGCTAACTCACACATATCCAGGTTAGGTTGAACCAGCTTCGTAGTACAGGCCTCTGGATGATGTTGTGAGATTGTGTTGTTGTTTTTGTGACATTGTGTTGTTGTTGTATGACATACTGTTGTTGACGTTGTGTTATTGTTGTCGTGATATTGTGTTGTTGTCGTGACATTGTGTTGTTGACGTTATGTTTTTTTTTTTATGTTGTTGTGTTGTTGTTATTGTGACATTGTGTTGTAGATGGGACTCACTCTGTTGTCTCCAGCTGCAGCCAGCGGGTCAGTCATCCACGATCCGAACCTGGATCCAGACGTCTTGATTGTGACCGGCTCAGAAATTCCTGTCAGCTTCCCGCAGGCTGAAAAGCAACAGGACGGCATGAACAGCTGCACACACTGATGTGTTCCCGTAAGCAACGCATTTATTAGAAATGTATGATGCACTAATGATTTGCTAAAACCGAGATGATTATGATGAAAAAGTAATGACTCAAAAACACTGGAGGAAGACTCCTGAGAGATCACTGTTACTGAATACAGGATGTTGAGAGTCAGGCAGGAGAGCAGGGATGACCTGCGAAGGGTCCAGGGTCGGACTGGACCGCTGCGGTTCGGACTGCCCAGTTTGGACTAACCCAGCTGAGCTACCCAGAAGAAGGGTTTTGGTCTGTTGGTTGTATTGTGTTTGCTTACCCAGCCTCTGCATGCAGGCCCTCAGTCGTTCCTCCAGGTCCAGGACTCGGCTGTGGACTTCCTGGTAGTCAACACCTCCCAGCTGCTCCTGCAGCGATCCCAGCAGCTCCGTCACGTTCGCCGCCTCCTCCTTAAACTGTCGCACCAGCAGAGCGTCCGCCTTGTAGGCCTCCAGGACCGGGATGAGGGGACGTAACTCCTCCATCTTAGCTTTGATGGACTGATGGACAAACAGGAGATCAATAACCATTGGTTAACTCTCCATTAGTTGTAAATGTTCCCATAGTTCACTGCAACAAAAGGGTTTGGGTTATAGCATGGCATAACATAGCATAGCATAGCTGGAGCGGTGTGTTAGCAGAGCCGCAGAGCCGCAGCGTCAACATGTACATTAATGAAGGACAAATACAACAATCCATCACTTCAGTTAGTTCCATGCAATTAAAGAAATGTGTTAGGCACTTGTGCATATTTCACATTTTATTGTTTTCATAAAGCTCATGATGCGGTGCATGCTGGGATCTTTTAGGGTACCATTAAACTTCTTCTGATTTTTCTAATCTAAGGTCCGCTGTGATCTAATGGACCAATGAGCATGTGTTTGGGTTAATAACTAATTGACAGGGATATTAGTTAAATTACAAGAAGAAAGTGCTCTTTTACATTAACACACCTCAAAGGTTTCAGGTTATTGGTAAAATGTAAACCTGGTACTGTATGGCCCTTGGGTTTTGGGTTAGGGCACCTGGTACTGTATGGCTCTGGGATTTTGGGTTAGGGCAGTGTATCCATAGATCTCTCCATGTTGCTCTCAAAGTGCACCAGATTGATGCTTTTACCTTCAATATTTAAAAAAAATCTTCCCGGGGGAGCATGCCCCTGGACCCCCCTAGAAAAGGTGAGGTCCGCCCCCCACTTGTAAAAATAGCACTTTACCCCTGCTTACACCTACAGTGGGGCAAAAAAGTATTTAGTCAGCTACCAATTGTGCAAGTTCTCCCACTTAAAAAGATGAGAGAGGCCTGTAATTTTCATCCTAGATATACCTCAACTGTGAGAGACAGAATGGGGGGGGGGGGGGAATCCAGGAAATCACATTGTAGGATTTTTAATGAATTAATTGGTAAATTCCTCGGTAAAATAAGTATTTGGTCACCGACAAACTCCACTATGGCCAAGACCAAAGAGCTGTCAAAGGACACCAGAAACAAAATTGTAGACCTGCACCAGGCTGGGAAGACTGCATCTGCAATAGGTAAGCAGCTTGGTGTGAAGAAATCTACTGTGGGAGCAATTATTAGAAAATGGAAGACATACAAGACCACTGATAATCTCCCTCTATCTGGGGCTCCACGCAAGATCTCACCCCGTGGGGTCAAAATGATCACAAGAACGGTGATCAACAATCCCAGAACCACACGGGGGTACCTAGTCCATGACCTGCAGAGAGCTGGGACCAAAGTAACAAAGGCTACCATCAGTAACACACTATGCCGCCAGGGACTCAAATCCTGCGGTGCCAGACGTGTCCCCCTGCTTAAGCCAGTACATGTCCAGGCCCGTCTGAAGTTTGCTAGAGAGCATTTAGATGATCCAGAAGAGGATTGGGAGAATGTCATATGGTCAGATGAAAACCAAAATAGAACTTTTTGGTAAAAACTCAACTAGACGTGTTTGGAGGAGAAAGAATGCTGAGTCCAAATAACACCATACCTACTGTGAGACATGGGGGGGGAGACATCATGCTTTGGGGCTCTGCAAAGGGACCAGGACCACTGATCCGTGTAAAGGAAATAATGAATGGGGCCATGTATCGTGAGATTTTGAGTGACAACCTCCTTCCATCAGCAAGGGCATTGAAGATGAAACGTGGCTGGGTCTTTCAGCATGACAATGATCCCAAACACACCGCCCGGGCAACGAAGGAGTGGCTTCGTAAGAAGCATTTCAAGGTCCTGGTGTGGCCTAGCCAGTCTCCAGATCTCAACCCCATAGAAAATCTTTGGAGGGAGTTAAAAGTCTGTGTTGCCCAGCGACAGCCCCAAAGCATCACTGCTCCAGAGGAGATCTGCATGGAGGAATGGGCCAACATACCAGCAACAGTGAAAACCTTGTGAAGACTTAGAGAAAACGTTTGACCTCTGTCATTGCCAACAAAGGGTATATAACAAAGTATTGAGATGAACTTTTGTTATTGACCAAATACTTATTTTCCACCATCATTTGCAAATAAATTCGTGATTTTCTGGATTTTTTTTTTCTCATTCTGTCTCTCATAGTTGAAGTGTACCTAGGATGAACATTACAGGCCTCTCATCTCTTTAAGTGGAAGAACTTGCACAATTGGTGGCTGACTAAATACTTTTTTGCCCCACTGTATATGCCGTGAGCTGATTATCGAGCCTTCATTGTAACAGTTGCGGGTACACTGTGTGTGTGTGTGTGTGTGTGTGTGTGTGTGTGTGTGTGTGTGTGTGTGTGTGTGTGTGTGTGTGTGTGTGTGTGTGTGTGTGTGTGTGTGTGTGTGTGTGTGTGTGTGTGTGTGTGTGTGTGTGTGTGTGTGTGTGTGTGTGTTGCAGTAGAACATTCCACTGTAGCACCCGGTACATTAATGGGAAACCCTACATGTTTGAACAGCCTATATGAAACGTCAAGCTACCCCACAGCACCCCCAAATGAAATCTCTGGCGCCGCCACTGAGCCTGCAGCCCCGTTTTGAAGAACTGTGCAGTGCAACTCATTGCAGCCACTCATGCTAAGACACACTTTTCTGCCAAATATCAGCATTTTCTTTGCAAAGTGGCAATGTATTATGACTTACTGTTCTTGCAAAGGGATTGCACAATTGTATTATGTATTCATTTTTTTGAGCACACAGACCTATGGAGCATTGTTTTATTATCACTGTTTGAGCAAAGTGATTTTTTGGGGGTTTTGGGTTAGGCTACCTGGTACTGTTTGGCCCAGTTGCTCTCGTGTCCGTCCTCCACCTGTTGGAATTTGGTTTCCAGACCCTTCAGCTGAACCTCCATTTTCTCCACAAACTGCAGATCTCTCTGAGTCCGCCGGTCCAGAACCTCAATGGATTGACTCATATTCTGAACCTGGAACACAACACATATTATATTACTACTTCTACTACTACTACTACTACTACTACTACTACTACTACTACTACTACTACTACTACTACTACTTCTACTACTACTATTACTACTACTTCTACTAACACTACTACCAATACTCCTCTTGCTGGTACTACTAACGTAGGGATGACACCAACCAGTGGCGGATATTGATATGGGCGACATAGGCGGTTGCCCAGGGTGGCATTTTGACTGGGGCACAAGCGCAATGAAAAGTATTTTTTTATCGCCAATTTGCACGTACCTTTATATTGTGTATTGTTGTTGTGATTGTGGTTTGAAGGGGGCACGGCTGCCCTTATGATAGCAGGCAGCTGGAATGGAAGGTATCAGGTCTCGCACTGAAAGAAGGGTGGGGGGATCTCAGGTTGCCTCGGGTACACTATGTCTATCAAATAAACACTTTCGATGTTTATAAAGTAGTACTGCAGTTAGTTAAAGGTATGTTTGTACCTGTAACATCTCATTTATTTAGTTGCACTATCCGGTATTAACCATATCATTAAATGATGCCGGTAACCTTAACTCCATTGCTGCTTGTTTGCTGCCTGTGTTTTGTCGTAGTATAATAAGTAATATTTGTAGTAGTATAATAAGTAATATTTGTAGTAGTATTATAAGTAATATTTGTAGTATTATCATTAGTAATATCAGCAGTAGTTTTATCATTAGTATTATAAGCAGTGGGAGTAAGTCATACATGTGCAAGTCATGAGCAAGTCTCAAGTCTTAACCTACAAGTCACAAGCAAGTCCCAAATCACTGTGGTGAGAGTCAAGCAAGTCAAGTCATTGCTCAGGTCAAGCAAGTCACAAGTCAAGTCATACGAAATTCTGATGAATAACCCCAGTTTCCGCATTTAAATCAGTTCAAATATTGTGGTTATGAAAAGTTTTTTGTTTTTTTCAACATAAACAGCAATGGAGAGTGGGATGCTGAAGTTATAACCCTATATGTTCTAAAGGGCTCTAAAGTGAAAACAGGAGTACAACACAAATATTGTACATCAACATGTGAAGCCTCCTGCCCTGGCTCCCCTTCAGCAGGGTCACAGCATGTCTCCTGTCTAAGGTGCTCCCATATGACACTGTCTCACTGTTTTCCCAGCTGTGTCTGTGCACAAAGAAATATTGCATCAAAGCCAATACAACGGAATAGTGTATGTACCAGGGCGCATGATATGTGTGTGTGTGTGTGTGTGTGTGTGTGTGTGTGTGTGTGTGTGTGTGTGTGTGTGTTTGTGTGCAGACAGTGCAACATTAAGATTAAACGAATGTATTTCATTTGGGAACACCCACATATACATATGGAGTTGGCCAGATGTGTGTAAATTACTGTTCATGGTAATTTGAAAACAAATGCTGTTGTCGGACACACACAAACACACCGAACACACACACACACACACACACACACACACACACACACACACACACACACACAGAGCAGAGCTGAGCAGAGCACAAACACACATACATCATGCGCCTTAGTGACCGGACATCTCTTTCATAAAACAAGTAATAGGGGGATTAATCGGGTAGTACGATGTGTGTGGAGGTGTGTGTGTGGTTAAAAAGTAGCAGTTAATATATGTATTGTCCTTTAGGGGCTCCCTACAATACCAAAACAAATGCAAATATTTAATTTTAAAAAGTAAAGGCCTTTCGAGTCATCTGTCTCAAGTCAAGTCTCAAGTCATGAATACCAAGTCAAAGTTAAGTCAAGTCTTTTATCAATGTTAGTCTAGCAAGTCTCAAGTCCAAAAATATGCGACTTGAGTCTGACTCGAGTCAAGTCATGTGACTCGAGTCCCCCCCCTCTGATTATAAGTAATATCAGTGGTAGTATTATCATTAATATTATATGTTATATATGTAGTAGTATTGTAAATAATATCTCTAGTAGTATTATAAGTAGTATTGTAAGTAATATCTGCAGTAGTATTATAAGTAATATCTGTATCAACAGTAGTGTCATTAGGTTTATACCTTGGAGAATAATGACAAATAAAAAGCCCTTTAGAGTGTTCCTGGTGCAGCGACCCTTACAGTGGTACTGCTTGTTTGTAGTCAACATGCAGCTCTGTTGTTGTTGTCGTCCTGAGTTGAGTCTTTATGGTTAACTTCACTTATTGTAAGTCGCTTTGGATGGAAGCCTCAGCTAAGTGCGATGTAATGTAATACCTTGTCCAGCAGGAGGCGCAGCTGCTTGGTCCGGGCGTCCCGGGAGCAGACGGTGTTCTGGGGAGCGACCACAGTACACACACATCGGCCATCAGGGTCCTGAGCTGAGCTGTACACCTGCCAGCCCTCCTCCGGGGCTGAGGGTCCCACCTGTTCATCAGAGGGCATTGATTCACTGCAGAGCTAACATCAAAGTGGAATTAATTCATCAACAAAACACAAGGACAAGCTGGATTTGAAGGAAGAGTCGTTGATAGACAGAAAGTCATTGGAGAGCTTTGACATTCTGAATGCAGACAGATATTCTCACACACAATCTTAAAGTATGAGATGGAGGAAGAAAGCGATTATGTAATACATGTGTTTCATAGGTGTCCAATTACAAGGATGTGTTAAATGTATGTTAAATATGACTTATGTTCTATCTTCCTTTTTCAATCCAACACTGAGTACCACAAATCAGATTAAACAAGCAATATTTAACTCTAACCCTATTTAGAGAGAATGGACGTCCATTCTCGGGAGACGTCTGACAGTGGTGCGGTGACCCAAAGTGACAGACCTAATTTTACCTCTATTTAGAGGCAATGGACTTCCACTCTCGGGAGAGCCCCAAACGACGGACTGTAAGCAGGGTCCCACACTCAAAGGCACCCAGAGATCCAGGGTGAGTCCTCTTCGGAGGTATCTGACGGCGGTAGAACTCCTTCTGATGATGCTGCTGCTGCAGCTGCTGCCGCCCTGAACATGGAGCGGATCTTCAATCCCTCTTTTATTCCAGGCGTATTCGCGTAGAACCAGTCTGCAGTGCTTACGTCGTGACACATAAACCTGGCGAGAATCGACCTGCTTTCTGGATCTTGGTGATGCTTGATAATGTCAGCCAGGGCAGTGCGCAAGATTGTGAAGGTGACGGCTGTTTCTAGCCCAGCATCAGCCCAAGCCCTCTTCAAGTGAGCGTTCAGGTTCCTGGAGGCATGCTTCCCCGTTGTGAAAAGGAAGAATTCATTCTGAGGACCCGACAAGCCCTCTTTTATCCCTATCCACCGCATGACCCAGCCAAACTCCTTCACTGTAAGCACCAGCTGTGCTTGGCCAAATGTCTTGGCAGTCTTGTGATCCTACACATGGATGATGTAGCCCTCAGCAGTGCCCCTTGTGTCCGTCACTAACACCTCAGTGTTTGTCATGTTTGCGTACACACCCAGACGGTGGCCATACAGGAGGCTCCAATGGAGGGTTAGATAGCCGTATAGCAGGTACTGGGTGATTGAGGTCGGGTTGCAAGCCATCAGGTCAAGTAAATCAGGGATGCGCTTCTCAGCGGCCGCCATGGCGGCAAGAAGCTCCGCCTGGCTCGGCAGACGATCCAGCTTGTTCCTCTTCATCTTGAACTGGTGGACAGTGACAGACTTTTTCAAGTTGTTCATGTTGGCTTTCACCTCTGATAATGTGGGTCATATCAGACTGGGTGAGCCTGCACCCACGGAGCTTTGACTCAGACAAGTACCTCAGGAAATGGTTCACATTCGTCAGGAACCACAGCGCTGTTGTGACTGCCCGGCCCGACTTTACAATATACTCGCTCCAGCCACGGACCCTCTCCGTGTCTTTTAGGAACAGCCAATCCGACAGCCGGTTAACACCATGGGCCATGAATACGAGGAAGTTCTTTATCCGGCTGACCTTGGACAGACAATTTTCTTTCCGTTTTACTGTCGGTGCGACACCCTCACAATGATGCCTGTATGTCTGAATGTACGTCTCCATGCTTTGAGGCAACGTGATTTCACGCATGGTATTCCCCCGTCCCCTCCCAGTGGACCAGTGAGGAGAGGGCCAGTCCTCATTACAGGAGGCTGCTGGAGACTGCATAACAGTCTTGACCGGGGTCTTGAGAGGCGTCTGACTACCGGAGGCTGCTGGAGACCGCATGACAGTGTTGACCGGGGTCTTGAGAGGCGTCTGACTACCGGAGGCTGCTGGAGACCGCATGACAATCTTGACCGGGGTCTGACTACAGGAGTCTGCTGTGTTTATGCTGGAGGTACTTGAGATTGCCAGGCCCTTAAATCGTATACATTCTTCCTCTTCCTCAAGCACAGTAGCAGTGGCACACTGCTGCCTGGGTTTTAGCCCCTTTTTCAGCCTGGAGCGCAGGGTCTTCACCTCATCAATGAGGGCATCCTTCTGAGCCCTCAATGCCACATTTTCCAGCGTCACCTGCCAGCAGTCCTCTTCGTCACACTCAGTATGTGGGGAGAAGGGTGGAGGGTGCACCGGGTATTCCTCCTCATTGTCTATATCCAATGATGTAGCCATTCCAATGATGGGATTAGTCTGTCTGAGGTCATGGAGCAATTGCAGGGCCACACTATGCTTCAGCCTTGCCAGGACCTGATATGCTTCTTCTCGGGATAACTCAGGGTGGCCATGAGTGACATGACGGTGCAGTTTCTTCCCAGCATACGAGCACCCTGTGATGGGACAGGGTTTGGTCCGAACATTTATTCGGCCACTGGCCATTTTAAGAATGATGCCTCTTTCCTCCAAGTTCCGCACTGCATGTTTGTGCTTAAGGTACTTGTTCAAAGCCAGATAGAAGAGTCTGCACACCGGGCATTCGGGCGACATCCTTACTGAAACAGACACAGTTAATTGTATTTAAATTCTGTTGTGTTTCTCCGTTTATATGCGTTAGCGTAACCGGTGATTGCAACAAAAGTTTGATGCTTCAATGCCTGGTACCCGGACCAAAGGAGGACTTGGGTTACCACCTGGCAAAATGGTCCCACCTCCGCACCAACGCGGGGCTGGTGTTGGCAACATTGGATCCGATGCATCAATTCATGGTGGCCTGACCATGAGAGGGTTTGGGGTGCCCCGGAACCAGGCAGTACCCCAGCAGGAAACACGTTTTATGGTCAAAGGAGGAAAGAGTGATAGAACCGGGGTAAAGCAAAGAAAGTGTACGAAAATAGTGACTTGTAACCCGGGTAGAGAGTATGTCATCTCTCGGTCCTATCCTCCAGACAACATGGTAACGTGGGGACAACAGTACCTCCGGGCGCTCCATCCCGCTCTGGGATTCACCGCAGCAGGGGCAGGAGGCATTGAACCCCTCACACCTGCCCCCGGAGGAGGCAGGGGAGTCAGGTACCCGGAGGGCGCACGGTGGACGGCCAGGGCGAGGCAGCCACACCGCGCTGGAGTCAGAGTTCCGAGTGTTGGAGCCGGGTCCCGGTGAAACGCAGGACGGAGCACCCGGCAGGAGCCTCCAGCAGACCCCCCCGCGCGGTTCCCTCGTCCCTCGGAAGAGGCGGAGAGGTGGGTGTTTTTCATCTGCTGGCGGTCTGCCGGGGAGAACGCACTGCTCGGGAGCCAGGCTCAGAGTGAGTGGCAGTGGGTGCCCGCGCACCTGCCTTTTACAGCGGGAGCACGAGCTGGTCTCGGGGAGGGAGAGAAGAGAGGAGCGGAGGCTGCCGAAACAGCCAGGGCCCTCCCCTCAAACACACCCCTCAATTTTGACAAGACAAACAGCAAGAAGAGTCCCCTTTCGACTCCCCTTGCATTCCTCCAGAGACCAGTTTGGACTTAAAGTTAAGAACCAGGCTGGGGGGGTCTCCAGGCATCAGATATATCCGAGACATAGTGCACTTAGAGAAGGTAATTTCATCCAGGGTATCAGACAGCCGTTTTTGTTTATTGTGTGGTGGACTGGCTGTCAGCACATCATAAAGTATTATTAGAAGCAGTGTCAGCTAGAAAATGGTCTGTCAATCCTTTCCGTGTCCGGGCTGGGTGAGGTTGCCCATATTTAGTCAAATTAAGCCGCAGGCTCCACTCCTGGTGGTGTGCTTCCATCAATTCCCCCACGCAGCACACCCTCCCGGCCATCAGAGTCGAACCCGCAGTTCGGAGGAATCGACCGCCAGAGCACCGGCACGAGGCTGGGCCGGCGGAGGCCCTACGATGGCGGGTCGCGTTTTTCATTCGATCAGTGAGAAATCAGGAAAATACTCTGTTATATTTTGGGAGAACCAGAGAAAAGGGGTGAAAATTGAGAAATTGTATCCCAAAATAGTGTCTCTTAAGGTGGGTAGAGTCCCCCGACAACTGCCCTTACATTCCTCCAGAGGCAGATAAAGTCCAAGTTATCTTTTGGGAGAACCAGAGGAAGGGGTGAACATGGATAAAATGTATCCGAAAATAGTGTCTCATTATTCCGTGACAACTCTCCTTGAATTCCTCCAGAGGCCAGTTCATTACATTACATTACATTACATTGCATTTAGCTGACGCTTTTATACAAAGCGACTTACAATAAGTACATTCGACCAGGAAGACACAACCTTGAAGAAAACAGAATCATATAAGTACATCAGGTATCATAGAGCCAAACATTTCAAGTGCTACTCAACAGGCTTTAGATAAGCCAGTCCTTTGTTAGTATATAAGTGCTTTGTTAGTAATTCTATCGCTCGAAGTGGAGTCGAAAGAGATGAGTTTTCAGTCTGGAAGGTGTGTAAGCTTTCTGCTGTCCTGATGTCAATGGGGAGCTCATTCCACCATCTTGGAGCCAGGATAGCAAACCCACGTGTTTCTGCTGATGGGAACTTGGGTCCCCCTCGCAGCGAGGGTGCAGCGAGTCGTTTGGCTGATGCAGAGCGGAGTGCACGCGCTGGGGTGTACAGTTTAACCATGTCCTGGATGTAGTAAGGGCCAGATCCATTCGCAGCATGGTACGCAAGTACCAGTGTCTTGAAGTGGATTCTAGCAGTTACCGGGAGCCAGTGGAGGGAGCGGAGGAGCGGAGTGGTGTGGGGACATTTAGGAAGGTTGAAGACCAGACGAGCCGCTGCATTCTGGATGAGCTGCAGAGGTCGGATGACCAGTTCAAAAACTTAAAGTTTGGTAAGAACCATGATTGGGGTCCTCCAGGCAACAATTGTATCCGAGCCAAAGCACTCATGTAGCGGACACATTCCTCCATGATGTGAAACAGACGGTTTTTTTCTAAGTGCTCTCAAAAACCGGGTTTCCGATTTCGTGCAGATGGTAGCTTGGAAAACATGAATAGATTTATTTGACGGAGGAAGGGAGGTCTCGAATCCCCTCTACGTTGTAAAATGCAACAGTGCAGTGAAAATGTGTCCGGGGCTTCCGCCGTAAGCGCCGAAGACTTGCGCTTTTTTGAGCCCCTCCTCCATTGGCACTCTGTCGTTTTTTCGACTTCCATAACATCGCACACCGTGAGACCCCGGGCCCCCGGACTTAAGCACTCCCCCATGGTCTAAACCCAGATGTTCACACCATACAGAACCTCATGCCCCTGGTAACTTAAAGGGGGGTGGATTTTGTGGTGCTTTACTGTCCGCACACCAGCATCAATATTCGGACTTATTCACAGCACCACCTGCCCTGCTGGAGGTTCACACTTTAACTTTTTTTTTTACCCTCCTCTGCCTTACACATCCAGAGAACAGGCTGCTTCACAACACTTTGCAAGCCAGGAAAAGTGATTGAATCCTGGATATACATGTTTTAAATAGTATGATACCTCCAGGGCGCATCACCACATTTTACAAGCCAGGGAAGGTGCCTGAATCCTGGGTAAACATTGTTTAATTGTTTAAATGTTTTTAAATGTGTGAAAACAGTGTTTTGTCACTTTCAAAACTCTCCCGTCATTGACCGGATAAATTGGGTCGATGTTGTATTCAATCTGACCGTTAATATTCCAGTGAGACGAAGTACGTACAATGACCGGAGTGATCCCATGTTAATTTTGTCCCATTGCCGGAGCATTCCCTAACCCTATCGTATGGACATGTGCCCTAACCCTAACGTATGGACATGTACCCTCAGGGCCGTCCCTCTCTACAGACCGATCATGCAGGCTGCATGGGGCCTCACATTGTGCAGGGGGCCTCGCGCAGGGGGCCTCGGCTTATGAGCTCGGCTTGTGTGCAGTTCTCAGCGCAGTTCTCAGCCTCTCCCCTTAACTCCTAACAGTCATCATCATGTCAACCACAACACAGAGAAATACTGATAGAAATGTGTGTGTAGTTGTTGATACATTGCTGACAGAGGAAACTACGTTTGAATACAGATTTAAGAAACATCAGTTTTTGAGCATGTCATAAGCATGGGTTAGCATGTTTGACTATATTACAACTATATTACAATAAAATAATATAGTATTTATATTATTGAATTGATTATGATTATTATTATTATTATTATTATTAGTAGAAGTAGTCTATTTGCATTAATTATATTTTAATCTTTTTGAGGCTAGAATTTGGCAGGAAATGCAGACCTTTTCACCTGTAAACGCATACTGAACGACTTACATGCACATTTACTTTAAAAAGTAACTGTGTTGATAATAATAATAAAAATAAACAGGAATTATATTTGCAAAGTACTATGAAAGAATTCACTCCTGTCGGTTGGGGGGGGGGCTCATCTCACAATGTCGCTTGGGGCCCCAAGTTGGCCAGGGACGGCCCTGTGTACCCTAACCCTATCGTATGGACTTGTGCCCTAACCCTAACCCTATCGTATGGACTTGTGCCCTAACCCTAACCCTATCGTATGGACTTGTGCCCTAACCCTATCGTATGGACTTGTGCCCTAACCCTAACCCTATCGTATGGACTTGTGCCCTAACCCTAACCCTATCGTATGGACTTGTGCCCTAACCCTAACCCTATCGTATGGACATGTGCCCTAACCCTATCGTATGGACTTGTGCCCTAACCCTATCGTATGGACTTGTGCCCTAACCCTAGCCCTATCGTATGGACTTGTGCCCTAACCCTAACCCTATCGTATGGACTTGTGCCCTAACCCTATCGTATGGACTTGTGCCCTAACCCTAACCCTATTGTATGGACTTGTGCCCTAACCCTAACCCTATCGTATGGACTTGTGCCCCTAACCCTATCGTATGGACTTGTGCCCTAACCCTAACCCTATCGTATGGACTTGTGCCCTAACCCTATCGTATGGACTTGTGCCCTAACCCTAACCCTATCGTATGGACATGTGCCCTAACCCTATCGTATGGACTTGTGCCCTAACCCTATCGTATGGACTTGTGCCCTAACCCTATCGTATGGACTTGTGCCCTAACCCTAGCCCTATCGTATGGACTTGTGCCCTAACCCTAACCCTATCGTATGGACTTGTGCCCTAACCCTATCGTATGGACTTGTGCCCTAACCCTAACCCTATCGTATGTACTTGTGCCCTAACCCTAACCCTAGCCCTATCGTATGGACTTGTGCCCTAACCCTAACCCTATCGTATGGACTTTTGCCCTAACCCTATCGTATGGACTTGTGCCCTAACCCTAACCCTATCGTATGGACTTGTGCCCTAACCCTAACCCTATCGTATGGACTTGTGCCCTAACCCTAACCCTATCGTATGGACTTGTGCCCTAACCCTAACCCCTAGCCCTATCATATGGACTTGTGCCCTAACCCTATCGTATGGACTTGTGCCCTAACCCTAGCCCTATCGTATGGACTTGTGCCCTAACCCTATCGTATGGACTTGTGCCCTAACCCTAGCCCTATCGTATGGACTTGTGCCCTAACCCTATCGTATGGACTTGTGCCCTAACCCTAGCCCTATCGTATGGACTTGTGCCCTAACCCTAGCCCTATCGTATGGACTTGTGCCCTAACCCTATCGTATGGACTTGTGCCCTAACCCTATCGTATGGACTTGTGCCCTAACCCTATCGTATGGACTTGTGCCCTAACCCTATCGTATGGACTTGTGCCCTAACCCTAACCCTACCTCAGCCAAGAAAAGGCTAATTCTCTGGATGCATGTTTCTTCAATAATGGTACCAGCAGACATGTTTCTATTACATTAACTACAAAATGTTGAGTATTCAACGAGCCACTGGGACGCGCTGTACCGGACATTACATCACCCACTTCCTACACGGGGGGCTGAGGTGCATGTTGGGATTGACAGTGAGGTTAGCAATACGAGGAGTTTGTTACACGAGAAAAACATATTAAAATAAATGTTCTATTTTCATCAATTATTGAACATTAATAACTCGACTGAAAACATTTAGAAATATACAAATAATGCATAAATAAAAAAATAAAGACTCTAAATATAGATTGTATTATAGTATAGTGTAATGACACACACAGTAGAGTATAATTATACTATGAATGATATATGAGTATATATACTATGAATGATATAATATATGAGTATATATACTATTAATTATATAGTATACGAGTATGTATACTATGAATTATATGAGTATATATAATATGAATGCAGGACGGTGCAGCTATAAATAGGAAGGTACTCACCACGGTGAGCAGAGATCCGAACAGCAGCAGCACGAACACATTCAGCAGGCTCTCCTCCGACTCCATCCTCCGTCACCTCCACCAGGCTATCTGTACCCAGTCTATATTTACCCAGGCTATCTGTACCCAGGCTATCTTTACCCAGTCTATATTTACCCAGGCTGTCTGTACCCAGTCTATCTGTACCCAGGCTATCTGTAACCAGTCTATCTACTAAGCAGTCTATCTGTACCCAGGCTATCTGTAACTAGTCTATCTGCTAAGCAGGCTATCTGTACCCAGGCTATCTGTAACCAGTCTATCTGCTAAGCAGGCTATCTCAAGGCTATCCGCTCACAGTCTGTTGTATATGCTTCTTCCTGCTCTTCCTCCTCCTCCCCCCTCCTGTCTGTCTTTCTTTTCTGGTGTGTGTGTGTGTGTGTGTGTGTGTGTGTGTGTGTGTGTGTGTGTGTGTGTGTGTGTGTGTGTGTGTGTGTGTGTGTGAGGATGGTCTTCACAGCAGCTGATGTCACCACAGCGGTATGAAGCTGATTCCAAGTAAGTCTTCATGAATGCGTTGAATGTATGCAGAAATAACAACAAGACGAATGTAACGATGGTCCTGGTTAGTATAAATGGTACTGGTGAGTATAATGCTACTGGTCAGTATAATGGTCCCGTTATTAAATGGCACTGGTTAGTGGAAATGGTCCTGGTTAGTGGAAATTGTCCTGGTTAGTATAATGGTCCCGTTAATATAATGGTACTGATTAGTGTAATGGTACTGGTTGGTATAATGGTACTGGTCAGTATAATGGTACTGGTTAGTGTAATGGTACTGGTTAGTGGAAATTGTCCTGGTTAGTATAATGCTAATTGTTAGTATAATGGTCCCATTGTTATAATAGTACTGGTGAGTATAATGGTATTGGTCAGTATAATGGTCCTGTTATTAAATGGTACTGATTAGTGTAATGGTACTGGTTGGTATAATGGTACTGGTGAGTATAATGGTACTGGTTAGTGTAATGGAACTGGTTAGAGTAATGGTACTGGTGAGTATAATGGTACTGGTTAGTGTAATGGCACTGGTTAGAGTAATGGTACTGGTTAGTGTAATGGTACTGGTTAGAGTAATGGTACTGGTTAGAGTAATGGTACTGGTTAGTGTAATGGTACTGGTTAGAGTAATGGTACTGGTTAGTGTAATGGTACTGGTTAGAGTAATGGTATGGGTTGGTAGTACGCTGTCTTGATGGTCTGTAAGCAGAAACCCTGTTAGCACCAAGCAGCCCCCCCTTCCTCTCTCTGAACACACAGAGGCAGATGGGCGAGAAAATGTCCCTAAATTAATCATTTCATCTCAGGTCGTCGTCATGGAAACATGAGTGTGTGTGTGCGTGTGTGTGTGTGTGTGTGTGTGTGTGTGTGTGTGTGTGTGTGTGTGTGTGTAGGGTTCACACTCAGTCTGTTGGTTTCAGCAGAAATGAGGAACATTTTGTCACAGGAAGACAGAAGTGAGAATAATGAATAATGTCTCAAAGCATCTCCTGTTATAACACTGATATAATAATTATAATAATAATAATAATTATGATGATAATAATAATATATAATAATAATGATGATGAACATTGAAAGATGTTCTTCATAAATCAGTATTGTATTATTGTGAAGGAATAACACATTTTCATTAAACGACACATGATCAGAAATCCTTTATTGTTCCCAGCCGTCCCAGTAGCTCCTGCTGGTGCACATAGTGATGTCATAAAGAGCCTTTATCTGATGTTCTGGTGAAGAAATCTGAGGGAGATCAAAATAACTAACCCGTTTCATTCATAGCGTACTTTATTTTGAAAGGTTAACATACAGGAAGTTGTAGAAAAGCATGATCAGCAGTCCAAAAATAAAAAATTAGTAACTCCTCAACATCACAGAAATATTTAACAACAAGCAGGGGGCGGGGCTAACACCCTCTTTATGTGGGGACGGGGCTTACACCCTCTTTATGTGGGGACGGGACATGAACCTCGTAGTGTGGGGGCGGGGCTAACACCCTCTTTATGTGGGGGCGGGGCTAACACCCTCTTTATGTGGGGGCGGGGCTAACACCCTCTCTATGTGGGGGCGGGGCTTACACCCTCTCTATGTGGGGACGGGGCTAACACCCTCTTTATGTGGGGGCGGGGCTAACACCCTCTTTATGTGGGGGGCGGGACATGAACCTCGTTGTGTGGGGGCGGGGCTAACACCCTCTTTATGTGGGGGCGGGGCTTACACCCTCTCTATGTGGGGGCGGGGCTAACACCCTCTTTATGTGGGGGCGGGACATGAACCTCGTTGTGTGGGGGCGGGGCTAACACCCTCTTTATGTGGGGTGGGGCTAACATAATGTGGGGGCGGGGCTAACATGTGGGGTGGGGCTAACACCCTCTTTATGTGGGGGCGGGGCTAACACCCTCTCTATGTGGGGACGGGACTTGAATCTCTTTGTGTGGGGGCGGGGCTAACATGTGGGGTGGGGCTAACACCCTCTTTATGTGGGGGCGGGGCTAACACCCTCTCTATGTGGGGACGGGACTTGAACCTCGTTGTGTGGGGGCGGGGCTAACACCCTCTTTATGTGGGGTGGGGCTAACATAATGTGGGGTGGGGCTAACATAATGTGGGGGCGGGGCTAACATGTGGGGTGGGGCTAACACCCTCTTTATGTGGGGGTGAGGCTGATACATGCTTGTTAGTCCGGGTTGGGGGTAATGTTAGCATACAGGGGCAGGGCTAATGTGAGGAGTTATGGAGGGGGGCTACCGCGCGCAATGAATGTGTGGGAGGGGCTATCACACGTAATGAATGTGTGGGAGGGGCTAACACACGCAATTAATGTGGGGGTGGGGTTATTACATGCTTTTAATGTGGGGCAGGGCTAATGTTAGCATAAAGGGGCGGAGCTAATGTTTGTAGGTATGCAGGGGGAGGGGCTAATGTTTGTAGGTATACAGGGGGAGGGGCTAATGTCAGCAGGTATACACGGCGCCGGGCTAATGTCAGCCGGTATACAGGGGGCGGGGCTAATGTCAGCAGGTATACAGGGGGCAGGGCTAATGTCAGCAGGTATACAGGGGGCAGGGCTAATGTCAGCCGGTATACAGGGGCGGGGCTCATTTCAGCAGATATACAGGGGGCAGCAGGGCTATGTCAGCAGGTATACAGGGGGGGCGGGGCCTAATGTCAGCAGGTATACAGGGGGCGGGGCTAATGTCAGCAGGTATACAGGGGGCGGGGCTCATGTCAGCAGGTATACAGGGGGCAGGGCTAATGTCAGCCGGTATACAGGGGGCAGGGCTAATGTCAGCCGGTATACAGGGGGCAGGGCTAATGTCAGCCGGTATACAGGGGGCGGGGCTCATTTCAGCAGATATACAGGGGGCGGGGCTAATATCAGCAGGTATGCAGGGGTTGGGGCTAATGTCAGCCGGTATACAGGGGGCAGGGCTAATGTCAGCCGGTATACAGGGGGCAGGGCTAATGTCAGCCGGTATACAGGGGGCGGGGCTAATGTCAGCAGGTATACAGGGGGCGGGGCTCATGTCAGCAGGTATACAGGGGGCAGGGCTAATGTCAGCCGGTATACAGGGGGCAGGGCTAATGTCAGCCGGTATACAGGGGGCAGGGCTAATGTCAGCCGGTATACAGGGGGCGGGGCTCATTTCAGCAGATATACAGGGGGCAGGGCTAATGTCAGCAGGTATGCAGGGGTTGGGGCTAATGTCAGCAGGTATACAGGGGGCAGGGCTAATGTCAGCAGGTATACAGGGGGCGGGGCTCATTTCAGCAGATATACAGGGGGCGGGGCTAATATCAGCAGGTATGCAGGGGTTGGGGCTAATGTCAGCCGGTATACAGGGGGCAGGGCTAATGTCAGCCGGTATACAGGGGGCGGGGCTCATTTCAGCAGATATACAGGGGGCAGGGCTAATGTCAGCAGGTATACAGGGGGCGGGACTCATTTCAGCAGATATACAGGGGGTGGGGACTCATTTCAGCAGGTATACAGGGGGCGGGGCTAATATCAGCAGGTATACAGGGGGCGGGGCTAATATCAGCAGGTATGCAGGGGTTGGGGCTAATGTCAGCAGGTATACAGGGGGCGGGGCTAATATCAGCAGGTATGCAGGGGTTGGGGCTAATGTCAGCAGGTATACAGGGGGCGGGGCTCATTTCAGCAGGTATACAGGGGGCGGGGCTCATTTCAGCAGATATACAGGGGGCGGGGCTCATTTCAGCAGATATACAGGGGGCGGGGCTAATATCAGCAGGTATGCAGGGGTTGGGGCTAATGTCAGCAGATATACAGGGGCAGGCTACACCTGTTCAGCATAGAATTTATTTACACAATAAAAATTGAAATCTCTAGAGAAGGAGTTGATAGCGTTTCTACAGAAGCCTCAGATCACACACATATCCTTTAGTCCTTTATTGGGAGGAAGCATCCTCCATAATGTTTGATCAATAACACAGTTTTACTAACATTCATTTTTTACATTTAGATTTCTCAGTTTGAATTCAAAAGGTGAAACTGATCTCATGTCAGTTAGTCAGTGAATCAGAAACGGAAACACAATGAGATAAAAAGTTAGTATTTAATCAGTTTTCTGCTGTTTGTGAATAAAGAATCCTTTTCAACTAAACGTTAATGTGTGTTTTTACATTCTGCAGGAATGAGTCCCAAAACCCTGCCAAGAGTCAGCAGATAATCCCTTCCTGTTTGGAAGTCAATGGTTTCTGAATGTGTTTTTGGTTGTTATCCTGAAATAAGGTCTGTGGTTAACACAAGCTGAAGAGACTTAAACGTTCTGTTCTACCTCATAACATACGTCAGTAAATACCCCACTGGTGACATGAAGTCATGTGACAATGCTGTAGTTCCTTTATAGCCAAGCATTAGCCTCCTTTAGCTTAGCGGTGGTGACGTGAAGTCATGTGAACATGCTGTAGTTCCTTTATAGCCCAACATTAGCCGCCTTTAGCTTAGCTGTGGTGACGTGAAGTCATGTGACCGTGCTGTAGTTCCTTTATAGCCCAACATTAGCCACCTTTAGCTTAGCTGTGGTGACGTGAAGTCATGTGACCGTGCTGTAGTTCCTTTATAGCCCAACATTAGCCTCCTTTAGCTTAGCGGTGGTGAAGTCATGTGACCGTGCTGTAGTTCCTTTATAGCCCAACATTAGCCGCCTTTAGCTTAGCAGTGGAGACGTGAAGTCATGTGACCGTGCTGTAGCTCCTTTATAGCCCAACATTAGCCGCCTTTAGCTTAGCGGTGGTGACGTGAAGTCATGTGACCGTGCTGTAGTTCCTTTATAGCCCAACATTAGCCTCCTTTAGCTTAGCGGTGGTGACGTGAAGTCATGTGACCATGCTGTAGTTCCTTTATAGCCCAACATTAGCCTTTAGCTTAGCGGTGGTGACGTGAAGTCATGTGACCGTGCTGTAGTTCATTTATAGCCCAACATTAGCCTCCTTTAGCTTAGCGGTGGTGACGTGAAGTCATGTGACCGTGCTGTAGTTCCTTTATAGCCCAACATTAGCCTCCTTTAGCTTAGCGGTGGTGACGTGAAGTCATGTGACCGTGCTGTAGTTCCTTTATAGCCCAACATTAGCCTCCTTTAGCTTAGCGGTGGTGACGTGAAGTCATGTGACCGTGCTGTAGTTCCTTTATAGCCCAACATTAGCCTCCTTTAGCTTAGCGTTGGTGACGTGAAGTCATGTGACTGTGCTGTAGTTCCTTTATAGCCCAACATTAGCCTTTAGCGTAGCGGTGGTGACGTGAAGTCATGTGACCGTGCTGTAGTTCCTTTATAGCCCAACATTAGCCTTTAGCGTAGCGGTGGTGACGTGAATTCATGTGACCGTGCTGTAGTTCCTTTATAGCCCAACATTAGCCTCCTTTAGCTTAGCGGTGGTGACGTGAATTCATGTGACCGTGCTGTAGTTCCTTTATAGCCTACAGTTAGCTTTTTTCAGAAATATGAAAGTGGTGTTAATATGTTGAGATTATCCCGCTGATCTAAACTTTAAGTATCATAAACGTTTGTTTCACATAGATTATTTTCTGCAATTATCCAAAACCACATGGAGAAAGCCCATTGGACCAGGGAGATGCTGCCTTCAGGGACCAACACAAAAGTACTACATCCTGCAGCTCTGTTACACATTTAAACAAACTAATATAAAATCTGAGCTGATGATGAGTAATGATTAAGGTGGGTCTGTCTAATCCCTGGTCTTTGACCTGTTTCTGGGATCTGTCTAATTCCTGCTGATGTTGCAGTCCTCCATCAGGTACTGACAGCAGTCTGTCCTCTGATTGGCTCACATATCTCAGAGGTTAACTGTCCAATGAAAAGCTGTTACCTTTCCTTTACATCACTTCCTGTGGTGGGACGTCCTCTCTGGCTAGACTAGCCGACTACTCTGCACAAAGCCTAGAGGACACAGACAGAGAGACAGGTAGAGAGAGAGAGACAGGTAGAGAGACAGATACATAAGGAAAGACAGAGAGACAGACAGGTAGATATGTTAGAAATCGTAGAGTGAGACAGACATCTGCCTGCAGTCTCACTGCTGAATTCATGAGTATGGATAATGAAGCGTCATGGGTTTAACACCCATTAAGGAGGGTTTAATATGTTATACATGAGCACAAGACAGGTAGAACCGGAGGACCGACTGAGATGAGGTTCAGATTGGGTTCAAGTCGTTATTCTCCATCTTAATTCATTAATGAAACGCCTGCCTCATGTACCAGCAGTAGAACAGGAAGTCCCGCCATCTGCTTGAAATGATTGGCTGCCTCTGTCTGACACTGACGGTGTGGGTGGGGCTTAACTGTGAGAGGTGTTACCAGAAGGGCTGCTGCTGTAACCATGGCAATAGACGTGATGACATTCAGAAGTCCGTTTAAGGTTTCAGGTTCATTTAAAGGTCACGTAGGGGTCATATTAAGGTCATATTAAGGTAATACAGGTCATATTAAGGTGGTATTAAGGTCATATGTATGTCATGGCACCTTTGGCACTGCTTTCCAGGAAGACTTTGATGTAGGAGGTGGGGACATATCCCTCCTCCTCCAGGTTCCTCCGTACTCTTGTCCAGCCGTCACCTTTGTCTTCTTCCACAACAGAAAGTAGTTCCCCCTCCACCATCGACAGAGTGCCTTCATTCTGACCTGCAGCAGATCAATCACAGCATGAATACAGACACGACGGGAAGATAGCTTTTAGTCGTGCAGCTCCACTAACTTGGAACAGTCTGCAAAAATGTTTAAAACTGAGCACTTTGGTTCCCCTGCATAATTTTACAACTGGGCTGGGTGCCATTCTGTTTGATACTCATGGTACCTGTCACTGTAAATAGAGTTTGTAAACTGTACCCTGTACATTATGTTGTATGTCATCCTTATTGTTGTTTTGTTGTTTGTATGTTACATTTCTAACCAATGTCCTGCAGGTCACCTTGAAAAAGAGATATTTTGATCTCAAGGGGCTTTCACCTGGTTGACCCGGGTACAGTGTGTTAATGACCCGGGTACAGTGTGTTAATGACCCGGGTACAGTGTGTTAATGACCCGGGTACAGTGTGTTAATGACCCGGGTACAGTGTGTTAATGACCTGGGTATAGTGTGTTAATGACCCGGGTACAGTGTGTTAATGACCCGGGTATAGTGTGTTAATGACCCGGGTACAGTGTGTTAATGACCCGGGTACAGTGTGTTAATGACCCGGGTACAGTGTGTTAATGACCTGGGTACAGTGTGTTAATGACCTGGGTACAGTGTGTTAATGACCTGGGTACAGTGTGTTAATGACCCGGGTACAGTGTGTTAATGACCTGGGTACAGTGTGTTAATGACCCGGGTACAGTGTGTTAATGACCCGGGTATAGTGTGTTAATGACCCGGGTACAGTGTGTTAATGACCCGGGTACAGTGTGTTAATGACCCGGGTACAGTGTGTTAATGACCCGGGTACAGTGTGTTAATGACTCGGGTACAGTGTGTTAATGACTCGGGTACAGTGTGTTAATGACCTGGGTACAGTGTGTTAATGACCTGGGGTACA
>CADEHL010000396.1:0-41327 GCA_902827135.1 Harpagifer antarcticus | reverse complement strand
GTGTGTGTGATTCTCTTCTCAGAAGAACTATCGGTGGTGCGTTTGAAGCTCAGGAAACTGCAGTATTTTTAGCTTCTGTTTGATGTTTGAACAGAAAACTTTACCTTTTCTCTCTGTCACCGTCTCCATGACGAAACACAAGCTGGTATCCATGAAGCAACAACGTGATGCTACGAGGGTTACAGATAAACCTGTACAAAATATAAAGATATAATAATACATATAATAATAATAATAAAACCTGTTCAAACATTTTAAATGATAAATAAAAGGAGTATATTTTTTTAATGTACATTTTGATAATTAAGTCAAACTTATTAACAAAAGTGTTTCCTAATTATTCAAAATGTATTCTCTATTATTTCGGCTTGATTAAAAAACAATTGGACTAAATTCTTAATTTGTGTTATTTATTAGGTTTCGACTCGATATTTCAACTTTACAGAGAAGCCCGGTGTTCTTTAGGTGTTAGTGCATGTAAATGGTCTGCAGAGGCTAACATCCCGCGGTCCCTTCAGAGGGAGAAACTCATGTTGACCTCGGTGCCACTCAGCACCTGATCCCCCTCGTCTGGGCGTTTCTGCAGAAGTGTCGTTGAAGCTGAACGTGAAGCGGAGCGTGAAAACAGGAAGTGACTCCGACTCACTTCTGACTCATTTACATTTTCCAGATTTAGCAATTTCAAAACAAATGTATTTTAAAACCGAGTTTTCCCCCTGTAGATGTTTTCCTCGAAGGGGAACCCCCTCGGATCTCCTCCATCTGCTCAGAATATGTATTACATGTTTGGGTTCCACTTTACAATAAGACTACCTTTATAAAGGGTTTACGGATAGTTTGTAATTCATTAATGAATTAGGTTGTGAAGACTTTATAAATCATTACATCAGAGAAGCTTAATGTTCCATTACCTCACGCCGGGACTACTGTAACGGTCTCCTGTCCGGGGTTCCCGGCAAAACCCTGAACCGGTACATCCAGAACTCAGCTGCCAGGGTCCTCACACGTACCAAGCGCTGGCAGCACATCACCCCCACTCTCTCCAACCTCCACTGGCTCCCGGTCAAGTCCCGCATCACCTCCAAGCCCCTCCTCCTCACCTCCCCTCCGTGCCCTCTCCCCTCAGTCCCTCACAGATCTCCTCCACCCTTCCATCCTCAGACTCCGGCCTGCTCTCCATTCCACCTTCACGCCTCCGCACCTTCGGGCACCGTGCCTTCAGTGTCGCCCCCCCTCTCTGGAACCCATCATCTGTTCAACATCGCCTTCTAACAATCACTCACTCCCCCCCCCCCCCCCCCCCACTTACACTTCCATTTTAGCCCCCTGTTTTATGCTTATGTCTTGTCCTTGTATGTTTTGTGAAGCGACCTTGAGGTTATGAAAGGCGCTATATACATTCAAATGAAGCTATGAATCATTTCTACATATTCTATCAGGGCTGAAAAACATTGTCCTCGTGTAAAGACAATAGTGAAACAAAAATATGCTGAAAAACCTTGGATCACTAAGGGAATATTAAATGCATGTAAAACGAAAAATGAATTATATAAAGACTTGTTAAAGAATGGATCAGTAGAGGCTGAACAAAAATACAAGACATACAAACTAACAAAGATAATACGATGTAGCAAAATGGATCATTACAACACATTATTGGAGGATAACAAAAATAACATTAAAAACACGTGGAAAGTATTAAATAGCATTATTAAAAAAGGACATGGAAAGGCACAATACCCAAACAACTTTCTGTCAAAAAACGATACAGTAATTTAAGACCTCAGTTGCTGAAGATTTCAATAAGTACTTTGTCAATGTTGGTCCTTGTCTAGCTGGGGAAATTCCACATACTGGTTGTAGTGAAGGTGTTGAAAGTAAAGATGTAAATGTGAAGGAAACTATATTCTTAAGAGGGACTGATGAAAATGAAATTATTGACACAGTTAAAAAACTTAAGAGTAAAAGGTCTACAGACTGTCATGATATTGACATGTATACAGTTAAACACATTATTGAATGTTTAGCCAAACCACTAACGCACATCTGTAATCAGTCAATACAAACCGGTGTATTTCCAAATCACATGAAAACTGCTAAAGTCATTCCAATACATACATCTGGAGATAAACATGTGCCGTCAAACTATAGACCGATTGCATTGCTCTCACAGTTTTCTAAAATACTGGATCTACTATACAAGACTAAATGACTTTATCACCAAACATACTGTATGAACAACAATATGGTTTCAGAGCAAACAGAACTACATCATTTGCAGTTATAGAATGTATGGAACACATTACTAAGGCAATAGAAAAGAAAGAATATGCAATAGGGATATTTCTGGACCTTAAAAAGCATTTGACGGTTGACCATGAATTATTAATTAAAAAAGTACAGAGATATGGCATTAGAGGTGTTGCACTATCATGGCTATCCAGCTAGCTACATAACAGGGACAGTACGTTGAACTACAAAGCCATAAATCACAACTACTGCAGGTTACATGTGGGGTGCCTCAGGGCTCCGTCTTGGGGCCATTACTATTTATTCTGTATATTAACAATATATGTGAAGTATCAAAATCTATTAAATCCATTCTTTTTGCAGACGACACAAGTCTACTCTGCTGTGAGGACGATTTAGAACAGCTGTTGGTCACAATGGAGAAGGAACTGAGCAGGATGAACATCTGGTTTGACCAAAATAAATTAACATTGAACGCAAGAAAAACCAAACTCATAATATTTGGGAATCGATCGACCAACACAGAGAAGAAACTCACTATGAATGGCGTCCAATTAGAAAGAGTATCGGAAATAAAATTCCTTGGAGTAATCATAGACAATAAGTTGGAAATCACATATAAGCTATATCAAAGCCAACATTTCCAAATCAATAGCAATTCTGAATAAAGCCAAATACCTAATGAATCAAGCTTCCTTGTTTATGCTGTACTGCTCAAACGAGTTATACATAAAACTACGTACAGAGAACCAACAAATAAATTATTCATCAAACTAAAAACACTAAAACGACAAGACCTGGTTGACTATAAAACTATTCAGATGATGTTCAAAGCCGCAAATCAACAATGACCTCATAATATCCAGGGGCTTTTCACACGGAGAGAAAGCGTGCACGCGTTGAGAGGAAACTGCATTTTCCAAAAACCACCCGTACGAACAAATGCCTTCTGCATCTCATCAAGAGGTGTTAGTCTGTGGAATAACTGACGATGCACTGAAGTATTGTGTCTATCTAAACTGAAAGTGTTATTTAGGAGCCAAATCATTAATGGTTATGATCAGGACCTGTGAAATCCCATTTGATGTTATTTCTTGTAAAAGTAATTTATTTCTGATTGTTTTGTAAAAAAACAAAAAACAAACAAATTAACAAGACAAACAAGAAAAATATATGCTAGAGGGGGGGGGGGGGGCAGAAAGGTTTTTTTAAGCTTCTTCTTGCCCCTGTTGAACATGACAGACTATCTGAGAATTATTTTTTTTTTTTTTGTTTGTTATTATTTTATAAGACATGAGATAAACAGGGCAACTGTGACCGGTCGCTTGCCAAATAGTGAGCCCACATGTATCTGTACTGCTAAGCCTTATATTGGCTACCTAGCTTACTTCGTCTCCTTCATCAGCCAGCATCCTTGGTATCTGTTGTTCACTGAGTTGATTCCCCCCCCCCCTTCCATCTTGAGGTTTCTTGGCATCTCTTATGACCATCTATTGATGAGTTACTAACATTTATAGTTGCCAACGGGGAGCCTTATTGTAAAGTGTGCAACAAATCACCAAGGTGACCATTCAAGACCCTTGAGGTGTTCCTCCAACAAACTCTCTGTACGGTTTCCTCTCAGTCTGCGGACATGTCCTTTGACGGTCGACCTAGCTCTTCCATTATGTTGGGTATGAGTGCCTTCTGGGGGTTCACACCTGGGGGGTGTAGTGGTTGCGCCCCATGTTACTCAGCACCCTCCTGTATGCCCTCCATCACTAATAATGCTACTTCCTGACTTAACATGCCGTCCAATCAGAGGGACAAGGTGGCATCTTGATCGTTTCTCCACTAGTTTCAACACTAGTCTCCACCTCCCATCACTCTGAAGACCCATTTCTTCCTTCTCCAGGTGTGTCCAAAGCGTCCACGTGCATACTAACACAAAATAAACATAACATCATCTTAGTACCTCTTGTATTCTCTTGTGCAAGAAAGCCCAGTCTATAACATAGGAACTGGGTACAGTACCTTCTCCCAGACACAAACTCAAATTAAATAGTTGACTTTATCACCAGTGGTGTTACCATGAACTCCAGCTCAACCAACCATATTGTAATATCTAAGTAATCATCTTGAAATATGACATTAATATTTGTAATATACACACATCTTATTGTGAGGTTGATTTGACAAGCACTACACAGCTCTTGAACACTACTTTGACGTTAGCTTCTCTACATAATCGATCATAGCGAATTTAAATTAACCTTATCGATGCATAAAGTTACCTACCTAATAAAATATCTCTAACTTACAAGGATGACCTTATTTTACCAACCTCAAACAGAAGCCGTTTGTTCTACAGTATTATCCCACTTCTCTATTGTGTTTTAACTTGGAGGCTACGATTAGCATTGTTAGCAGAGATGTAGCTACCACTTGCTTACATGCTAACCCAAGCCTTAACATTCATTAACGTTAGCTGACTAAAAACATAAGCAACACATAAATAAAGTACTCATATTTCACTTACCGCAAAACCGCATTCATGCACCGTCTGTTTTAAACGCGGAGCGAGTCACAATAGTCCGATATAAGCATGAAGAATCGTCCACAAGGCACCAGCACATCAAACACGGCCGAGTTCAAGTTATGTTCCCCGGGTGAGCTGAGCAGGCAGAGCCCCTGTAGCTTCACGGAGCTGCTAGCAGAGAGACAGGAAGCTAACAGCAGCAGAAACTGGACAGACCTGTCACTCAATGTGACCACGCCCTAATTTATGCATCACTTTAAGGCGTAATATAACTTAAACTAATTATAAATGGTAGTAATTCATTAATAAATGGTGATTTGTTTAACACGTTACAATAAGGCTCCCTTTTGGCAGTAACTCATAAATAAATGGTCATAAACTAAAACTAAAATAAATGGGAATCAACTCAGTGAACAACAAATACCAAGGTGGCTGGCTGATGAAAAAGACGAAGTAAGCTAGGTAGCCGAGCCGGCACGACCCATTAAGCGACATAAGCGGCCGCTTAGGGCTCCCTAGCAACAAAAAAATAATTGAAAAAAATAATAATCTCAGTACACCGTCGCCGTGATAAGTATGCTTTAATTAACTTAGTTAATATGCCTAGATTGCCTACTCTCAAAGTCATGTATTATATTATTGAGTTAATAATATAATACGTTAACCGTGCTTTACCTGAACCTCATCATGACACTAGAGAGGACGGCAGGATTGTAATTTCCCGTGTTCAGTGAATGCAACGGAGGCACCAGACCAACCAGAGAGTTGAGTGGAAATAAACATCTGTCTTATTGGCTGACAGGAACCTATCCTGTGAGCTGTGACAATGTTTAACTCAGTCGGACTCAGAGTCTTTGAAGATGGACATAAGAACATTTGTTCTTAAAAAAGACAGCAATTCTCAAGTGGCTCACACAACAGCCCCAGAGCCTGGTGGCTCACACAACAGCCCCAGAGCCTCCACCTGAGCCAGGTGAACAAGGTATGTACATGTCAGTAAACTTCCAGGTTATGCGAACATGTAAGCAAAGCATAAATTACAGCTACGTTGACGTTACTTTGAATCGCGGGGGTAAGCTAAACCGTTAGCAAGTAGCTATAGCTAGCCAGAGATTTTAAATAAACACTTTATCATATAATCTAAATGTAATTTTTTTAGCGTTACCTGGTGATTTCTAAGAAAGCTCTCTGGGAGATGTTGACTTCCTGTTCGACATGAAGCTAGGAGCTACAGTACACAGTTGATCCGGAGTCCTGTCAGTTAAAGTGTTTCATAGTTAGCTTAGCTTAGCATCAACCTAGCACTGAAATATATGGATGGTGGCATAGTTGCCTCTGCTTTACGGGTCACAGCATGTTTGAACGTATTTGCAGCAGTACATGTGGCTGATTGGCCACTGACGTTGCCATAGCAACACCTGAATTGAAATGTGCAACCTCTTTTTGTGACAGATTTCTGCATGAAATTATAATTCTTCTGAATGATATTCCTATTGACAGCTAGTTTCTATGCGAACATTATGAGAAGGACAGCCAGAGGGAATAAATGATAAACAGTTATGAAACACTATATGACAAAACAAGAATACAGTTTAAGTGATTTGTAAAATATCCATAAAGAAAAGTCTGCTTACAGTTCTGTTTCATCTGGTGCTGAGAGAGGTATCCATAAGTCTCTTCATGTTGCTCTCAAAGTGCAGATTGATGCTTTTAACGTCAATATATATTTAAAATCTTCCCGGGGAGCATGCCCCCGGACCCCCCTAGAGGAGGTTAGGTCCACGGTGTGTACATGCTTATTTATACAAAGTGTGCTTATGCTAACATCATAAGACAAAAGTTGGTTCCGTGTTGTGTGTAGTGAGAACGCGCTAAAGTGAGGGGGGCCCCCACGCCAAAGCTCGCTTAGAGCCCCCAAAAGTCTAGGGCCGGCCCTGCTAAGTAGCCAATATAAGGCTTAGTCATATTGCCAAATACTGAGCCTGTGTTGATGTATGAAAACGATGTTAGAACTGGTTTATAAATGGTTCTTAGTGATTAATAAAGTGTTTACAACCTAATTATGAACCCTTTATGAACCCTTTATAAGGGGAGTCTTATTGTGATGTGGTACCCACGTTTCTGGTAAATCTCTGCTTGTTGTAAACAATCCCATTATTTTCCATTTCTATACGACACTGTACTTTCCAAGCAATAACCCTGTGTTCAATATCTTTATTAATATTATTACGCTGTTTCATTTCTACTTTTTTAATGCTATTTTATTTCTATTTGAGATGTTTACATTTTGGATTGTTTATTTCGAGTCTTTTAGTTTCTCTAATGTACAATAATGTACAGTCACCTGTCTGTCTCTCACCTGTCTCTCTCTCACCTGTCTGTCTCACCTGTCTCTCTCCTGTCTCTCTCTCACCTGTCTCTCACCTGTCTCTCACCTGTCTCTCTCTCACCTGTCTCTCTCTCACCTGTCTCTCTCTCACCTGTCTGTCTCTCACCTGTCTCTCTCACCTGTCTGTCTCTCACCTGTCTGTCTCTCACACCTGTCTGTCTCTCACCTGTCTCTCTCTCTCACCTGTCTCTCTCTCACCTGTCTGTCTCTCACCTGTCTGTCTCTCTCCTGTCTGTCTCTCTCTCACCTGTCTGTCTCTCACCTGTCTGTCTCTCACCTGTCTCCCTCTCACCTGTCTCTCACCTGTCTCCCTCTCACCTGTCTCTCACCTGTCTGTCTCTCACCTGTCTCTCTCCCTCTCACCTGTCTCTCTCTCACCTGTCTCCCTCTCACCTGTCCCTCTCTCACCTGTCTGTCTCTCACCTGTCCCTCTCTCACCTGTCTCTCTCTCACCTGTCTCTCTCTCACCTGTCTCCCTCTCACCTGTCTCTCTCACCTGTCTGTCTCTCACCTGTCTCTCACCTGTCTCTCACCTGTCTCTCTCTCTTCACTGTCTCTCTCTCACCTGTCTGTCTCTCACCTGTATATCTCTCTCCTGTCTGTCTCTCTCTCACCTGTCTGTCTCTCACCTGTCTGTCTCTCACCTGTCTCCCTCTCACCCGTCTCTCACCTGTCTGTCTCTCACCTGTCTGTCTCTCACCTGTCTCTCTCCCTCTCACCTGTCTCTCTCACCTGTCTGTCTCTCACCTGTCTCTCTCTCTCACCTGTCTCTCACCTGTCTCCCTCTCACCTTCCTCTCACCTGTCTGTCCTCTCACCTGTCTCTCACCTGTCTCCCCTCACTCTCACCTGTCTCTCACCTGTCTGTCTCTCACCTGTTCTCACCTGTCTGTCTCTCACCTGTCTGTCTCTCACCTGTCTTCTCACCTGTCTGTCTCTCACCTGTCTCTCACCTGTCTCTCACCTGTCTCTCTCTCACCTGTCTTCTCACCTGTCTCCCTCTCACCTGTCTCTCACCTGTCTGTCTCTCACCTGTCTCTCACCTGTCTGTCTCTCACCTGTCTGTCTCTCACCTGTCTCTCACCTGTCCTGTCTATCACCTGTCTCTCACCTGTCTCTCTCACCTGTCTCTCACCTGTCTCTCACCTGTCTGTCTCTCACCTGTCTGTCCTCTCACCTGTCCTCCCTCTCACCTGTCTCCTCTCACCTGTCTCTCTCACCTGTCTCTCACCTGTCTCCCTCTCACCTGTCTCTCACCTGTCCCTCTCACCTGTCTCCCTCTCACCTGTCTCCCTCTCACCTGTCTCCCTCTCACCTGTCTCTCTCTCGAGGTACAAAAGATAAATATGACCCTGAAAATAAATGCGAAGACAAAAGCAAATAAGAAACACGTGATACTGAAACAGGACCTCCATTTTGAAAGGGCTTTTAATGCACTGCCTCTCGTGCTGAACACACATATACAAACATAAACAGTTTCTAAACAAATGGTGAATACAAAACACAACAACAACAACAACAACACGCTTCAGGGAGACTTATTCTTTAAATAAACACATATTATATAACTAATATATATATATTCATAATCAGCTGGGAGCACCTGTGCCACGTGCCTTTAAATAAAACACACTGATGAGGAAATAAGGTTATCACACACACACACACACACACACACACACACACACACACATGATAGAAGGCCTTCACCAAGTATCTAATATGTTCCTCCTTAAACTCGTCTTCCTACTCAAGTGGGGACCAAACTAAATGTCCCAACAGTGTAATGGTCCCCACAAAGGTAGCAAAGCAAACACACACACACACACAATGAGTCAGAATGAGGTTTAAGATAACAGATATATAACTTTCCATTTGATTACACACACAAATGGAATGTGTGTGTGTGTGTGTGTGTGTGTGTGCCGACGAATCCATAATGAAGGCACCACTTGGCTGCAAAATGCTAACGTGTTAAGTATAAAATGTCCAGTTGTGGGTCACGGTGAAGTCCTGAGTGTGTGCAGTGTGTGTCTCAGCTTCCTGTTCCTCCTCCTCTGCGCCTCCTCCTCTCTCGTGCACCTCCCCTCCTCCTCCCTCAGCTCACAGATGAACTCCGTCGCCGTTTTCAGGATCAAAACCTTCGCTGCCTTCTCGTTGTGGGCGACGGCCGGCGTCTCTTCCCGCAGAGCCGAGAAGCTTCTCTTCAGATCGTTACGACGATTCCTCTCCAGGACGTTGTGAGTCCGTCGCCGGGCGTGAAGATCCTCGCCGGCTGATAACAGATAACGATCAAAGTAACCTGATTACTTTCAGTTACTTTGGGATTACCTCGGTTTCAAACAACAGTGTGGGGGGGCCGCAGACCCTCTGACTGACCCGGTTTGGAGACAGGATGTCGGGGGGGTTGTGGGGCGGCGTAGCTGTGCTGCTGGATGTCGACGTTACAGCGTTTCAGGATCGAAGGGTTCGAACGCTGTGATGTTTTTCGCCTCTCCACCGTCACCACGTCGATCTCTTCCTCCTCCACTTCCTCCTCCTCTTCCTCCTCCTCCTCTTCCTCCTCCTCTTCCTCTTCTTCTGGGAAAAATTAAGGAAAATATTCTGGAGTTAGAGCACTGAAATAAAACAGTACGAGCTGAAGAGATTTTAACGTTTGTTCTAGGACATAAAATACGTCAATAAATACATCACTGGTGGATTTAAAAACTGAGGATGCTAACAAGTGTCTAAATGAGACGACTAAACGTCATCACGCCCAACATTAGCCACCTTTAGCTTAGCGGTGGTGACGTGAAGTCATGTGACCGTGCTGTAGTTCCTTTATAGCCCAACATTAGCCACCTTTAGCTTAGCGGTGGTGACGTGAAGTCATGTGACCGTGCTGTAGTTCCTTTATAGCCCAACATTAGCCGCCTTTAGCTTAGCGGTGGTGACGTGAAGTCATGTGACCGTGCTGTAGTTCCTTTATAGCCCAACATTAGCCACCTTTAGCTTAGCGGTGGTGACGTGAAGTCATGTGACCGTGCTGTAGTTCCTTTATAGCCCAACATTAGCCACCTTTAGCTTAGCGGTGGTGACGTGAAGTCATGTGACCGTGTTGTAGTTCCTTTATAGCCCAACATTAGGGGCTAATACGCGACTATTTGCATCTCTGCATCGACTTTATATGTAATTACACCACGCAAAAAAAATGCTTTGCGTCTGTCGTGAACGCACCTTGACTATCGAGTATAACTCTTTCAAAATAAAAGCATGCTGCTCACCTGATTCGCTGTCGCTGCTGCTGAGAGGCGGGGTCTCCAGGCACGGTTCTGATGGCGCCTCCTTCTCCGTCAGCGGTTTGAAGGGAAACACCTCGGAGGGATCGATGCCGTTATTAGACTCCCTGCTGTCAGACCCTCTAATGTTAGAGTCCTTGATGTTAGAGTCAGACCCCCTGCTGTCAGGCCCCCTGCTGTCAGGCCCCCTGCTGTCAGGCCCCCTGCTGTCAGGCCCCCTGCTGTCAAGCCCCCTGCTGTCAGGCCCCCTGCTGTCAGGCCCCCTGCAGTCAGACCCCCTGCTGTCAGGCCCCCTGCTGTCAAGCCCCCTGCTGTCAGGCCCCCTGCTGTCAGGCCCCCTGCTGTCAGGCCCCCTGCTGTCAGGCCCCCTGCTGTCAGGCCCCCTGCTGGTCGTAGTAGAGGAGTCACGGCGATTCTTGAGCGCCGCCAGCCTCTCGGACACCGCCTGCTCCAGCTTGTTGGCGGCGGAGAAGCTGCTGCTCCACATGCAGTCCTGGATGATGAAAGACTGCAGGAAAGTGTCTCGCTCGTCCTCCAGAAGTTCAGTGACGGCCTCCAGGTGATCGGCGGCGTTCAGAGAGACGTCGGACAGCGAGGGTCTCCTTCTGGGAGACAGTGGAGGAGTAGGAAGTAACTCGAACTTCTTCCATATGTCCTCTCCGTAAAAGTCCTCCACTTCTTCCTCCTGGCCGTCCAGGAAGTAGGGCTGCACCGTGTCGTAGTCGTAGTTTCCTCGAAACATCGGCAGCACCGGCGGCATTATGGCCTCTGCCTGAGAGGACACGAAACAGGAAGTTAGAGAAGACACACACTTTATTGTATTTTATTCAACAAGCTGCATTGAGTGTATTATTTTAAAGGTCACCTATTATGCAAAATCTACTGGTTCATGTCTCTTCTACATCAACATGTGTCCCCTCTTCTTCATGTCTCTTCTACATCAACATGTGTCCCCTCTTATTCATGTCTCTTCTACATCAACATGTGTCCCCTCTTCTTCATGTCTCTTCTACATCAACATGTGTCCCCTCTTCTTCATGTCTCTTCTACATCAACATGTGTCCCCCTTCTTCATGTCTCTTCTACATCAACATGTGTCCCCTCTTATTCATGTCTCTTCTACATCAACATGTGTCCCCTCTCCTTCATGTCTCTTCTACATCAACATGTGTCCCCTCTTCTTCATGTCTCTTCTACATCAACATGTGTCCCCTCTTCTCATGTCCTTCTCTACATCAACATGTGTCCCTCTTCTTCATGTCTCTTCTACATCAACATGTGTCCCCTCTTCTTCATGTCTCTTCTACATCAACATGTGTCCCCTCTTCTTCATGTCTCTTCTACATCAACATGTGTCCCCCTCTTCTTCATGTCTCTTCTACATCAACATGTGTCCCCTCTTCTTCATGTCTCTTCTACATCAACATGTGTCCCCTCTTCTTCATGTCTCTTCTACATCAACATGTGTCCCCTCTTCTTCATGTCTCTTCTACATCAACATGTGTCCCCTCTTCTTCATGTCTCTTCTACATCAACATGTGTCCCCTCTTCTTCATGTCTCTTCTACATCAACATGTGTCCCTCTCCTTCATGTCTCTTCTACATCAACATGTGTCCCCTCTCTTCATGTCTCTTCTACATCAACATGTGTCCCCTCTTCTTCATGTCTCTTCTACATCAACATGTGTCCCCTCTTCTTCATGTCTCTTCTACATCAACATGTGTCCCCTCTTCCTCATGTCTCTTCTACATCAACATGTGTCCCCTCTCCTCCATGTCTCTTCTACATAAACATGTGTCTTCTACATCAACATGTGTCCCCTCTTCTTCATGTCTCTTCTACATCAACATGTGTCCCCTCTTCTTCATGTCTCTTCTACATCAACATGTGTCCCCTCTTCTTCATGTCTCTTCTACATCAACATGTGTCCCCTCTTCTTCATGTCTCTTCTTCATCAACACGTGTCCCCTCTTCTTCATGTCTCTTCTACATCAACATGTGTCCCCTCTTCTTCATGTCTCTTCTACATCAACATGTGTCCCCTCTTCTTCATGTCTCTTCTACATCAACATGTGTCCCCTCTTATTAATGTCTCTTCTACATCAACATGTGTCCCCTCTTCTTCATGTCTCTTCTTCATCAACATGTGTCCCCTCTTCTTCATGTCTCTTCTACATCAACATGTGTCCCCTCTTCTTCATGTCTCTTCTTCATCAACATGTGTCCCCTCTTCTTCATGTCTCTTCTACATCAGCATGTGTCCCCTCTTCTTCATGTCTCTTCTACATCAACATGTGTCCCCTCTGTGGAAAGAAACTGAAAGTTTCAGGAACAAAGATTTTCTCTCTTTTGATCCATTTCTATAAAAACCTGTCTGAAAATGAGCTGATCAGATTTTGGCCACTTTGTGATGTCATAACGATGTGTTGTCTTGTGTAACCATTAGCCAATCAGCAACCAAGGTAAGGAGGAGGAGGACAGGGGACCTTTAAGGTTAATCTGTGGGTATATTTGAGAACATGTTGAGATATTCTCCCATTGAGAGGCTGAAAACAGCATTGTAACAATAATTAACACAAAACTCCCTTCAAGAATTCGCAAATTAAGAATGTATTATGTAAAATGTAAGGTTAAAACTATAGAATAAGACTCACATACAAATATTAATTATGAATAGAGTTCATTCTACAATTCGGCTTTAGAAAACAACTAAAAAACACTTTTGGAAAATAGGTCAACAACGACATTTAGTATGACAGGTTCCGAGACGCAAGAATATCCTGTAAAAAGCTGAACATCTAACTTAACACTCTAAAATTACAGTTTTAAGTAACAGCTAACTAAATAAAGTGTATGTGTAGTGAATAAACTCATAGCAGGTTAAATTCGGCATACTCTTTAGATTGATGTGGTGATTAACTATCGCATTGCAGAGTGCCAAAAGACATACAACTCTAGATTAAAGTTGACAGTCCAGTAGCGACACAAAGCTCCCTTCAAGAAACACTAAATTAAGGGTTAATTGTGTTAATATTAAAGGTTATAACTATAAAATAAGACTCACATGCAAAGAGTAGTTATCAATTGAGTCTATTCTACAATTCGGCTTGAAAAAACAACAACAAAATACTTGTTAAAAAATGTCAACAATAACAATAAGTACGACAGGTTCAGAGACGCAAGAATCTGCTGTAAAAACATGAAAATGTAATTGAATACTCTAAAAAACAGTTTTAAGTATCAGCTAACAAAATTAAGTGAATGTGCAGTGTATTAACTAATACCAGGGTTCAATTCGGCATACTTTCTAGATGAATCTGGTGATTAATTATTCCCGTCATCATGAGCAACTCACCGTTATGACTGCTAGAATAAAGTTGTGCAGATGTGAAAGAAAGATGTCCAGATGTTTCAGTGAGTGAATTTTAAATCGTCCTTGTGCATTTATTTATCCAACAATGCAAGAATTTATATGTATAATTGTCTCAATTACGAAGTTAAAAAACTACACTTGTTAACGCTGCGTTGTCTCAGAGTGAATCAACTCGAGCAGCTGCTTCCAGACATTTAATACTCCGTTTGTTTCTACATCCGCACACATGGGCAACTTTCTGTGAGCGATGTAGTCCCCAAAAAGATTAGTTAGTGGTTACGTGGCATCGTGATAATTTAATTCAACACTTTCTATGCGATCATGAGTACTTTTTTGGGCTAGATTTGCCGTTAAAAGCAGCAAAAACATGCGTTTAAAACAGGATCTATTTACTCCGCGGATGTGCAGTGAAGTGATGTGATGCGGTGCTAACTGTAAATGATGGCATGAAGTTCTGGGAACTCTGCTAAGTCATGAAAAACATGGTTGAATACAAAAAATAGAAAGGCACATTTAGAGGAATTAAATGTAAATAAAAATAACTAAATTAAATTCTAGAAAAAATATAGAAAATACAGAAAATAATATAAAGAAAAATATGAATGTAAATGAATGAGAAAACCAGAATTAAAATCTAAATACCATTTAATGACCGTACAATTAATTTCATAAAAATAAAAAGACAATTAAGAAAGTGTAATTAAAAAAATATATAATCATAAAAATAATAAACACAAACTAGTTTAAGAACAAAATAAAAAAATATTAAATTAAAACATAAAGAAATAAAATAAGCTCAAACATAATTATTTATTAAAACATTTAATGAATGAATGAAATATATTATTCATTACACCGCCCTCTGGCTGTACATGTGTTACCAACACCCAACACTATCCTATACTATTACTATTATTATTATTATTATTATTATCCTATCAAACAATAATACAATCATGTAAAACATTTGATTGCACAAATAATATGAATCATCATCAATAAATACTCATTTTCCATGTATTTATTGACCGTATAGATGCTTCTAGATTGTAATTGTTTTAATGTGTATACTAAAGCTGCCAGACAGAAATAGTGGTGTAAATTAAATATTCTAGTAGGCTAAATGTTTTTCTTTGGTTAGTCAGTATTATGCTGTAATATAATGATAAAATAATACAAATTATACGTGTATTCCCTGAGTAATACACATGGCACTAAAACCACACAACTGAAAAACAACTGTGTCCAAAAATAAAAACGTTAAATACATTTTAAAGACCATATTTATACAATCATTTGAGAAAAAGTCCCTTCGTTCTGCCCCAACTGCCATGACTCTGCTGTATTTACTTACAATACAATGCATTCTGGTAAATGTAGTCAATTAAACTTTATCGCTCATGATTTAAATAATTTAACAATCTATAAGTGTTACAACAATACATGTACTCTTGTTTCTGAGTGAGAGTGACTATAATACAAGTGAGAAAGCATTTAATTTCATTCAAGTCTGTAAATATGTTAAAGCGTTTCCGTCATAGAACTACAACTCCCACAGTCTAGCGTCATGACGTAGTTATAGCAACGGAAAAAGGGAGAAGAAAGAAACAGCCGCTTCCGTGATGTTCCTTTATTTACTTAAGAACACATAAGAACATTACGTGTTATATACAAACAAGTGGACATCTGGGGTGGAGACATAGATTAATACAAAATACATTAAATACAGTAAATAACGAACAAAACGAAAAACAAACTGTTCCGGTGACTTCTCCACACAACCAAGCGTCTCCGCAGCGTGTTGCATTCTGGTAAATGTAGTCAATTAAACTCTACCGTTCGTGATTTCTATCATCTAACAGTCTCTAAGTATTTTAACAATTATGTTCCCTCTTGTTTTGACTATACGAAGAGTGAAGGAGTGGTTATTTTGATTCACATCAGTAACTATTCGTAATAATAGTCTGTGTGTTTACGTAACAAAACTACAACTCCCACAGTCTAGCGTCATGACGTAGTTAGCACCGGTAAAGGGAGAAGAAAAATACTGCCGCTTCCGTGTTGACTTTTTGTTCCTTTATTTATTCAAGAACACGTAAGAACATCATATGTTTCTTATCCAAACAAGTGGACATCTGGAGACATAGATTAATACAAAATACATTAAATACATAAATAACGAACAAAACGAAAAAACAACTGTTCCGGTGACTTCCCTACACAACCAAGCGTCTCCGCGGCGTGTTGCATTCTGGTAAATGTAGTCAATTAAACTCTACCGTTCGTGATTTCTATCATCTATCAGTCTCTAAGTGTGTTTTAAAAAATGTGTTCAATGATAGTGAGTGTAACAAGTGAAGAAGCGATTATTTTGATTCGCTTCTGTACATATTCTGTGGAACATAGTCTGTGTGTTTACGTAACAAAACTACAACTCCCACAGCCTAGCGTCGTGACGTAGTTATAGCAACGGAAAAGGAAGAACCCAGCCGCTTCCGTGTTGTTGTGGTGTTGTTCTGGGTTTCTCTCGTCTCTCGTCATGAAGCTCCTGATCCACTGAAGCTTTGTCTCCCCTCCGCGTCCCCATCCGTACCGACATGTCCCTGCTGCAGAGCAACAAGAAGAAGGACCGGCGGATCCTCTCCGGTTCGTGCCCGGACCCCAGGTGCGGCGCGCGGCTCTTCTTCCCCTCGGGCTCCGCGAGCATCGAATGCACGGAATGCGGCCAGCGGCACGAGCAGAAACACCTGCTGCGCGTGGAGGAGGTAACGGACCCGGACCTGGTGCTCCACAACCTGCTCAGAAACGCCCTGTTGGGGGTCACGGGGGCCCCGAAGAAAGGCTCCGAGCTGGTGAAGGTGATGGGGCTCTCTAACTACCACTGTAAGCTACTGTCCCCGGTGTTGACCCGTTACGGCATGGATAAACAAACCGGAAGAGCCAAATTGCTGCAGGAAATGAACCAAGGCGAGATGTTTGACTGCTCCCTGCTGGGCGACAGGGCGTTTCTCATAGAACCAGAACACGTGTCCACTATGGGTTATGGAAAGGACAGATCTGGGAGCTTAGTTTACCTCCATGACACTCTGGAGGAGGTGAAGAAGGCCAATGGCAGCGTGGAGTGTTTGATCCCGGTCCACGTGGACGGAGACGGGCACTGTCTGGTCCACGCCGTGTCCCGAGCGCTGGTGGGAAGAGAACTGTTCTGGCACGCTCTGAGGGAGAACCTGAAGCAGAACTTCAAGCAGAACCTGGACCGCTACAAGGCGCTTTTTCAGGATTTCATCGACGCCGCGGAGTGGGAAGACATCATCAACGAGTGCGACCCGACGTTCGTCCCGCCGGAAGGAGTGCCGCTCGGGCTGAGAAACATCCACATTTTCGGGTTGGCCAACGTTCTGCACCGACCCATAATCCTGCTGGACTCCCTGAGCGGGATGAGGAGCTCCGGGGATTACTCTGCCACCTTTCTACCCGGGTTAACGGCCGAGGAGAAGTGCAGGGGGAAAGACGAGAAGCTCAACAAACCCATCTGTATCGCCTGGAGCAGCTCCGGGAGAAACCATTACATCCCTCTGGTGGGGGTCAAAAACACGGTTCTGCCCCGACTGCCGGCTCGTCTGCTTCCCAAAGCGTGGGGCGTCCCTCAGGATCTCATCGGGAAATACATCGAACTGGAGCCGGACGGCAGCTGTACGATCGGAGGAGATCGGAGTCTTCAAGATAAATACTTGATGCGCCTGGTGAACGCCATGGAGGAAGTGTTCATGGAGAAACACAGCATCCACCCGTCGCTCGTGGCCGACGTTCACCAGTACGTGTACCGGCGCACGGGCGTGATAGGCATCCAACCCGAGGAGGTGACGGAGGCGGCGAAAAGGTCCGTGATGGAGAACCGTTTGCATCGATGTTTGATCTGCGGCGCCTTGTCCGAACTCCACGTCCCCCCGGAGTGGCTTCTTCCAGGCGGGAAACTTTACAATCTCGCCAAATCCACTCACGGTCAACTGCGTCCCGATAAGAATTACAGCTTCCCGCTCAACAACGTGGTTTGCTCCTACGACCCCCAGAAAGACCTGCTCATCCCCGATTATAAAATGAGTTCCTTGAACACGTGCAATTGGTGTCACGGTACGTCGGTGCGTCACATCCACGGCGACGGGGCGGTGGTTTATCTGGACGGGGATCGAACCAACACTCGATCCGACGGAGGGAAATGCGGATGCGGATTCAAACACTTCTGGGAGTCCAAAGAGTACGATAATCTCCCCGAGGCTTTCCCCATCACGCTGGAGTGGGGCGGTCGCGTGGTCAGAGAGACGGTTTACTGGTTCCAGTACGAGGTGGAGGCGACGCTGAACAGCAACGTGTACGACGTGGCCATGAAACTCGTCACCAAACACTTCCCGGGGGAGTTTGGCAGCGAGACATTGGTGCAGAAGGTGGTCAACACCATCCTGCATCACACCGCCAAGAAGAACCCGGACGAGTACAACCCGGTGTCCATCGACGGAGCTCACGACCAGCGCCTCACCGACGCTATGGACCAACAGCCGCCAACGAAGATCATCCTGACCGGCCAGGCATCTAGTTTTACTCAAATCTTCCTCAAATCTTACTCTTATGTTAACCTAATTTTACTCTAATTTTACTCTAATTTTACTCTAATTTTAATCTTATGTTAACCTAATTTTACTCTTATTTTAACCTAATTTTACTCTAATTTTAATCAAATTTTACTCTAATTTTAATCTTATTTTAACCTAATTTTACTCTTATTTTAACCTAATTTTACTCTAATTTTAATCAAATTTTACTCTAATTTTACTCTTATTTTAACCTAATTTTACTCTTATTTTAATCTTATTTTAATCTAATTTTAATTTTATTTTAATCTAATTTTAATCTTATTTTAATTTTATTTTAATCTAATTTTAATCTAATTTTAATTTAATTTTAATCTAATTTTAATCTAATTTTAATCTTATTTTAATCTAATTTTAATTTTATTTTAATCTTATTTTAATCTAATTTTAATCTAATTTTAATCTAATTTTACTCTTATTTTACTCTAATTTTACTCTTATTTTACTCTTATTTTACTCTTATTTTAATCTTATTTTAATCTAATTTTAATCTAATTTTAATCTAATTTTAATCTTATTTTACTCTTATTTTAATCTTATTTTAATCTAATTTTACTCTTATTTTACTCTTATTTTACTCTTATTTTAATCTTATTTTAATCTAATTTTACTCTTATTTTACTCTTATTTTACTCTAATTTTACTCTTATTTTACTCTTATTTTAATCTTATTTTAATCTAATTTTAATCTAATTTTAATCAAATTTTAATCTAATTTTACTCTTATTTTAATCTAATTTTACTCTTATTTTACTCTAATTTTACTCTTATTTTACTCTTATTTTACTCTTATTTTAATCTTATTTTAATCTTATTTTAATCTAATTTTACTCTTATTTTAATCTTATTTTAATCTAATTTTACTCTTATTTTACTCTTATTTTACTCTTATTTTAATCTAATTTTAATCTAATTTTAATCAAATTTTAATCTAATTTTAATCTAATTTTAATCTAATTTTAATCTTATTTTACTCTAATTTTCTGCAGAAATCGAAGACGCTGCACAAGGAGGAGCTGACGATGAGCCGAGCGGAGCGCAGCCTCCAGCAGAGCATCAGCGATCAGGCCTTCGTCACGCAGCGGCGCCGGACAGACAAACTGAAGCAGGAGCAGAAGGGGAACCGTCGTTCTTCATCACCTACTGGATCTCCAGAAACATCCTCCTCTTCTTCAGCGCCCGCCACACCCACCAAAACATCCTCCTCCCCCTCCTCCAATGTAAATACTGCCATATTTTACTATATCTTTTTATGTTATTATCATTTTATTAAAATAGTTCTCGAAGGTAATGTAGAGAATTAAATAAAGCTGATACTCTAATCAATCGAACTTCCTCTAAGACGAAAGGACAAAGCAGAGCTCTGTGGCTTCAGGCTCGATCGCCGTTCAAAGGACAGCGTTGGTTCCCCCAAAAGTGGGCGGGGCCGTAAAGTCACGTAGGTGTTACTCTCATCTGTGGACATCGATCGCCTGCTGCTATATTTACCCACATATCGAGCCCGCTCGTCGATTTCCAATGATTTAATGTAGTCGTTTGCCGTAACCGGGCTCTCTGAAGATCCACAAATCCACGGTTTTCTTAAATATCTGATCGGATTGGCAAAAACTTTCAGACACAGGTATTTGTTTTACCTCAACAGATGTGACCCGCTCTATCGAAATCAGTCGGAAGTCTCAACGGCTAAAAAACGTAAATACGTGTTTGAAGCTCGTGAAGGGACAGCTCTCCCTCCACTCTGCTGTTCCACACGCCGCCCCCCCTCCCTCCGCTGACATGATGAATGTAGGCGTATAGTAATCACAGATAACACGGCAGGGTCCGTCACAGTTTGTTTTCATCTGATTTCAAATAAACAAAGTCTTGGCTTTCAGAATATTAAACTTGTTTCAGCAAATTCAGATGAAATACAGCTTTGAAGCTTCGGCGTAATTACAAGCGGAGTAACTTAACGTCACAGCAGGCAGAACAACGGACGTTTTGTTCAGCCGGATAATCTCCACATGTCTACCCTACTTTTATCATTTTCGAATTATAAATCTAATCGATAGATTATAAAGGGTTTAGGACACGTCACTGCACCACTAGAAGCCAACTCCATCGATCAAGCTGAAACTTCCTCTCCCTCTTTTACATTTCATTACATTACATTACATTTAGCTGACGCTTTTTTCCAAAGCGACTCACAATAAGTGCGTTCGACCAGGAAGACACAACCCTGAAGAAAACAGAATCATAAAGTACATCAGGTATCAAAGAGCCAAACATTTCAAGTGCTACTCAGCTGGCTTTAGAGGAGCCAGTCCTTTGTTAGTATATAAGTGCTTTGTTAGTAGTTCTATGGCTGGAAGTGGAGTCGAAAGAGATGAGTTTTCAGTCTGGAAGGTGTGTAAGCTTTCTGCTGTCCTGATGTCAATGGGGAGCTCATTCCACCATCTTGGAGCCAGGATAGCAAACCCACGTGTTTCTGCTGATGGGAACTTGGGTCCACCTCGCAGCGAGTGTGCAGCGAGTCGTTTGGCTGATGCAGAGCGGAGTGCACGTGCTGGGGTGTACGGTTTAACCATGTCCTGGATGTAGGAAGGGCCAGATCCATTCACAGCATGGTACGCAAGTACCAGTGTCTTGAAGTGGATTCTAGCAGTTACCGGGAGCCAGTGGAGGGAGCGGAGGAGCGGAGTGGAGTGGGAACATTTAGGAAGGTTGAAGACCAGACGAGCCAAACACAATACACACAAACGCAAAATTACACACACTCGCGAGCTTCCCCTCCAAACGAAAATATCTTCCCTCCGTAGTATTTTGATCATTTGCTCCGCTAACCAATCAGATCGATGGATTCCAGAGAAGAGGAAACTTTGAAGGCTTTTTCTCAACATGACGACTCGGTGACAGTCGTTATATAATGTGACATATTTCGCTTAATATCTGGAGAACAACAGCAATCCTGAGATCATCAGAAAGCTAGGACTCTCCTCTTTCCTGCGGTGCATACAACTCAAAATGCGTCTTCGGGTCAATGCGACTGACTCCGATGGAGCAGGTCACATATACACTTGATAAGAAGACAACAGAAAGGAATAACAGACTCATAAACCCCCATGCAGAAAAGAGATGCAGATAATCTTATTTTAATCTAATTTTACTCTAATTTTACTCTAATTTTAAATCTAATTTTAATCTAATTTTAATCTAATTTTACTCTTATTTTAATCTAATTTTAATCAAATTTTAATCTAATTTTACTCTTATTTTACTCTAATTTTAATCTAATTTTACTCTTATTTTAATCTAATTTTAATCTAATTTTAATCTAATTTTACTCTTATTTTAATCTAATTTTAATCTAATTTTAATCTAATTTTAATCTTATTTTAATCTAATTTTAATCTAATTTTAATCTAATTTTACTCTAATTTTAATCTAATTTTACTCTTATTTTAATTCTATTTTAATCAAACTCAAAATGCGTCTTCGGGTCAATGCGACTGACTCCGTTGGAGCAGGTCACAAATACACTTAATAAGAAGACAACAGAAAGGAATAACAGACTCATAAACCCCCATGCAGAAAAGAGATGCAGATAAGATGGACCTTTTATTAAATACAATTAAAGATCCAAATGAAATTATATACATTAAAGGTGGGGCGGGTCATTTTGGAGAAACCAGCTCGAGTGCGCTAGAATTTGAAAATACACCAATCTGCCACTTCCTCACAGAGCCATTTAATTACACAACAGATGCGGTGGTGTACCCAGGTCAGCAGGTAGAAGGGGCGATCCTTGGCTTGCTCTTTCTGTTGTCATCTGAGGTCTTCTCCTATTGGCCGGCGTCGTCGGGGGGCGGGTCCAATGCAATTCCCGTCTTTTGGTGTTGTTAAATTACATCATTCTGGTGTCTGTGGTTATTTAAACATTCCCTAATAAACGTTATTCAGCGGCAATAACTGAGTGCTAACCCCAGTGTGCTCAGTGAACAACATCACATGTCATTTCAGCTTCGATTCACGGTTTGAAAATGCGTCATTTCGCCACATGCTAATGCTAACCGGAAGTGAGGAATTTTCAGAATAAAAGCATTAAGTTAATAGTTAGTGAACATCGGATTTTTCAGAATAAAACTGATTTAAATTAAATAGAGTATTTAATTCAAATTCGCCATATCAACATTGATTTTAATTTCTAACGAAGGCTGGCAGGCAGGTAGGCCACCCAGTTACTTTAGCCGGCTCAGATGATTGGTCGTAGAGCCACGGCTTCCACAGGCATCTGTTGTCAAAGCACTTCAGATATTCATTGCTATCGGGATGTTAAGAGCATTCCATGGAATATAATAAGTGTATCTCGAGCCGGTTCCTCAAACGTACCTACCCCACCTTTAAGCAACACTAAATAAGAAATTAATTCAAATGAACATTTAGACACATTTGGGTCGTATTAGATATATTTACATGAATGTGTGAAAACACGTCTGTCCACCTGCCTGCTGATAAACCTGCTTCTGAATAAGGAGTATAAGAATACTCAAACCTTACACTCATTTTACTCTATTTACTCTAACTGCATTTACTCTATTGGACTCTAGATTGACCCACATTTGACTCTCATTTGACTCCAAATGTACTTTTTTGTTCCCTCTAATTTCCCCTCAAATATCTGATGAAGGAGAAGAAGATCCGCGTGACGACGAGCGACGGCCGGCAGGCGATGCTGACGCTCCACCCCGTCACCACCTTCTCCGAGCTGCAGAGGAGGATCTCCGCGCAGTTCAGCGTGCCTCCGTCTCAACAGCAGTGCATCCGATACGGTTTCCCGCCTAAAGAGCTCCTCCGCCCGCGGGACGGAGAGGAGAACGAGCCGGTGGCGCTGCAGCACGGAGACAGAGTGACGGTGGAGATCCTGAAGGTGCCGGAGGAGGAGCAGGGACCCCCCGCGGTGACCCCCTCCAGCTCGCACTCTGTGCTGCACTCTGAGAAGAGGAGCGAGGAGACATCGAGCGGCCGGGAGCTGCAGGAGAGCATCGACCTGGAGATGTCCTCCCTCTGCCTCCTCGCCACCTTGATGGGTAAGAGATCAAGGTGTGTGTGTGTGTGTTTCCATGGTGATGTGCAGTGATCAGTGAGAGGAGAGCCTTTCCATTGATCTGAATGAGAGATAAACCTCTTACATTTGAACATTTTGTGGAAGAACCGTAGCAGATATCGGTAAAATGTCAACGCGTGAAGCGTCTCAGGACCCTGGCGAGCGTCTGAGCAGACCCGGCGGCAGACATACATCTCTGGGCGGGCATTACCAGGGTGGGCCAACCACGACACTTACATTTCCCGGGAAATCTGATTTGTCAACGGGGGGGAGGAGGAGGGAGGCGCTCGTGAATTGTTGAAGGAGAGGGGCTTTAGGTTGCCATAAGGCTGTTGACGGTCTTATGTATCCATTGGTTGGTTTTGTGGCACATTTGTAACGCTGTGCCAACTTGGGCACGCAGGGTGGAGAGGTGGAGTGAGGTTGAGCGATGGAGAGAGAGGGATTGAGCGAGGCAGAGAGCCTGTGCAGCGGTCTGCTTGCGCACAGAGCAGGAGTTTGTGAGAGAGCCGGCTTGAGAGTACATTTCTCTTCAAAATATAATTGATTGCCAGCTGACTAGCTCGTTGGTAACAGGCCTAACTGGTTTCTTCTAATGTGCCTTTCGTGAACCACCAGCAAGAGTAAACTGACTGACAGGCTGCTGTGCCGCATCTCACTCAAAAACCCACACGATTCAACCCAGCGGGGCCCCCCCATGACGCCGGGTCTGCGTCAGCGTTTTGTGTAGTTTCGGGTCAATAACGTGTCTGAAGCTGTGCTGCTGCGGTGAGGAAAGATGCATTTCCAATGGGCCGTAACCCTTTGGAGTCCTGGGCTAATTTGGCCGCTTTCACATACTTTTGATTTGTCTTACTAAACCCCATTAAGAAATGTTTGGCATGGCAATGTTTGGTATCTGTTTTTTAAGGACAGCCTCACCTTTAGACCCTGATAGTTATTTCTGTCATTTTGAGATATATGAACATGTTGGACCCAAAATCACAAAAACACGTAAAATCAGTTTGTTCTGTCTTTGTCTTTGCCACGCTTCAAACCGGTTTCTGGCTACGAGACAGAGGGCAACTTCACAGGCTCCTCCTCCACGTCAGAAACAAGCTTAAAGCTTGACTCTCGTTCAGAGTTCTCTTCGTCAGTTGAATCTTCAAAACTCTAAATCTATAACGATATCTAAATGCTCTCCCGCCGTCTCTCTGCGTCTCCCGCCGTCTCTCTTCGTCTCCCGCCGTCTCTCTTCGTCTCCCGCCGTCTCTCTGCGTCTCCCGCCGTCTCTCTTCTTCTCCCGCCGTCTCTCTTCGTCTCCCGCCGTCTCTCTGCGTCTCCCGCCGTCTCTCTGCGTCTCCCGCCGTCTCGTCTCTCTGCGTCTCCCGCCGTCTCTCTTCGTCTCCCGCCGTCTCTCTGCGTCTCCCGCCGTCTCGTCTCTCTGCGTCTCTCTGCGTCTCCCGCCGTCTCTCTTCCTCTCCCGCCGTCTCTCTTCCTCTCCCGCCGTCTCTCTTCGTCTCCCGCCGTCTCTCTTCGTCTCCCACCGTCTCTCTTCGTCTCCCGCCGTCTCTCTTCGTCTCCCGCCGTCTCTCTTCGTCTCCCGACGCCTGTCTTCGTCTCCCACCGTCTCTCTTCGTCTCCCGCCGTCTCTCTTCGGTTCCCGCCGTCCCTCTTCGTCCCTCTTCGTCCCTCTTCGTCCCTCTTCGTCCCTCTTCGTCCCTCTTCGTCTCGCTTCACTCCGTTAACCTGATTACCTCACCCCTCCCTGGTAAAGACGTCCTGTTCAGCAGAATCTACAGTTTCCAGTATTTTCCGTTTCGTAAAATGATCAAATACGGCGAAGATATTAAAATATGTGCTTCCATTTTTCATACTTCTGAAATGTATTAACTTGATATCCTCGTATCTCCGTGTTGACTGGGTCTTTCTGCATGAAGACTGGGAAATCGTTTCAAGCCAGTACTTTCGACAGAAACACACGGCAATGTTGTCCGGACTGTTGTTTGGATGCGGCACCGGCTTGAACAGGTCATGTGATCTGAACAGGTCATGTGATCTGAACAGGTCATGTGATCTGAACAGGTCATGTGATCTGAACAGGTCATGTGATCTGAACAGGTCATGTGATCTGAACAGGTCATGTGATCTGATCAGGTCATGTGATCTGAACAGGTCATGTGATCTGATCACCCGGCGTGACGGTGGAGACATGTTGAACGGTTTTGTCTCTTCATGCCCTCAAGAGGCATTTCGTTTCATTTCTTTGCTTAATTATTGTTTATTTTTCATTGTAGGAGAGGTTTTCCTACGTCTGTCATGAAAACTGACTCCAAGGAGTTTAGGGTTTGGGAGTTAAAGCACTCCAGACCTAACGAGCTGCTCCATCCACACTCATGTTAACATCTGAAGAAGGCCTCTCTGCCAAACTACAAACTAATATCTCAAAAAGTGTAAAAGATATAATAAGTTTTATAGCTGAAGGTCTGGTGACCGTTTTAAAGTTGCAATGAAGTCTCTAGCTGAAAGTACCGGTATGTGGAAGGAGAAGCACTGGTGTAGGAAAGGAGGATTTGAAGGTTCCTCCCATTGACTTCCATGTTAAAGAAACACTGGTCCTGAAGAATCTGTTTCTCTGTTGTCCACGTTCATAAAGCAGCAGCATCAGAGCACGGTGCAGAGTCTCTAGATGAGTCCCTCGTTCTTATTGAACATCCATGTTTGTAGTCCGCTGTATAGAGAACTGTAGTTTCCATAGTTTCCCCTCAGCAGCAGACGCACATTCAGGACGTCCATCAGAAACACGTGGGATAGAGAAGTGCAGTCGGATTCTCTAAAGCACCGCAGTCTCTTCTCCTAAGTCCTTTTGAATTCTCCTATCCACTATCCCTTAACCCCGTGACCTTTCACTCAGAGGAGAGGAGGAGACGATAGGGTTAGAACTTAGGAGCTGATTTTAGGACTATTCGACTGCAGCCCTGGTCTTTCTGGGACTTGAACCGGTCCCCCAGCCAAGTCCCTATGCATTGAGGCACCACTTAATTGAATGGTTATTTCCAAATTCTATTTTTTTGTTTTCCAATTAAAGACCACATTTTACTTTCGCTTGTTAAAATGGGAATGATTCAGGGGAAACAGGACGGTGAGCAGGCTGACCTGAACAGGTGCGTTTTGAGGAGGGTCTTGAATGTGTCAAACGGTCAGATGTGAAGGGGGCTAGTTATTTAATATCTTCACACACTCTTTCTCTGTCTGTGTTTCAGGTGAAGACGTCTGGTCGTACGCTAAGAAGCTGCCGCACTTATTCCAGCAGGGCGGCGTCTTCTACAACATCGTGAAGAAGGACATGGGTACGTCCACACAAAGAACTACGACTTTATAAAGGAGTTGGAAACATCTGGAGCGCGGACACGTAACTTTACAAAGCGTTTATCTCCGCCTTTTGACTGCTGGTTATAATTTATTTATTTTATGTAAAGCGTCTTTGAAAGCACTGGTTCTTACTCACATAATGGTTCAGGCATTGTGCGATTTGGGGAATTGCATTTTGGCTTCACGCTGATTCTTCAGACTGACCTGTGTCCGTTTGTCTATGATCCTTAAGAACCCCCTCCTGTGTGTCCTCAGGCCTGCTGGACGGGAAGCACTGCTCGCTGCCTCACCTGACGGGGAAGACCTTCGTGTTCAACGCGGCGACGGAGCGCCTGGATCTCTGCGTGGACGCGGCCGGGCACTTCCCCGTGAGCCCGGAGGTGGAGGAGCAGGTGAAGGAGGCGCTGCTGCAGCTGCAGGTGCGCTCCGAGGCCTCCGGGGGCAACAGAGAGAGCAGCGAGGCGTCCGGCGTGCTGAGGCTCGGAGGAGGAGGCGTGGTGCGGAAAAAAGAGACGTTTCAGAGCCTCAACGCTTTCCAGGGGAGGGGCCACTCTCTAGGTAACTCTTCATTACTGCACTTAAAGGTCCCCTATTATACTGTTCTTCATCAATATATTACAGGTCTCAGATAAATACAAAAAGTACCAACATTTACTCAAGTAGAAGTACAGATACTCGTGTTTAAAAATCCTCTGGTGAAAGTAGAAATACTGACTAAACTTCTTTACTCAAGTCAAAGTAAAGAGGCTTTGAAGTGTCCTTCAGTAAAAAGTACCCATAACTAGCAGCTGCTTTAAAGAGTACCTGACCTCCCTTTATATGAATAGAACAATAATGTCATTGTTAGCTAATGAATGTTTCCATGCTGAACAACGGCAACATGACAACGTTTCCATTGGTCCCTCTTCTTTAGAGAAGACCAGGAAATGATGGATACACGGATCGTGTTCAAATCAATAGGCACGCAATGACTCTAAAGAATAATGATCACGCATCAAACACACATTCAGACTAAAGGAACCAGCTGTTTGGAGAATGAGAGAAGTAGAAAGTACAGGTATTTGGGTTCAACATGTAAGAAGTAGAAAGTACAGGTATTTGAGTTCAACATGTAAGAAGTAGAAAGTACAGGTATTTGAGTTCAACATGTAAGAAGTAGAAAGTACAGCTATTTGAGTTCAACATGTAAGAAGTAGAAAGTACAGGTATTTGAGTTCAACATGTAAGAAGTAGAAAGTACAGGTATTTGTGTTCAACATGTAAGAAGTAGAAAGTACAGGTATTTGAGTTCAACATGTAAGAAGTAGAAAGTACAGGTATTTGTGTTCAACATGTAAGAAGTAGAAAGTACAGGTATTTGTGTTCAACATGTGAGAAGTAGAAAGTACAGGTATTTGAGTTCAACATGTGAGAAGTAGAAAGTACAGGTATTTGAGTTCAACATGTAAGAAGTAGAAAGTACAGGTATTTGGGTTCAACATGTAAGAAGTAGAAAGTACAGGTATTTGGGTTTAACATGTAAGAAGTAGAAAGTACAGGTATTTGAGTTCAACATGTGAGAAGTAGAAAGTACAGGTATTTGGGTTCAACATGTAAGAAGTAGAAAGTACAGGTATTTGAGTTCAACATGTAAGAAGATTAAGATGGACTTTTATTAATCCCTCGTGGGGAAATTGTTTCTCTGCATTTGTGCATTTGACCCATCCTAGTGTTAGGAGCAGTGTGCTGCCATTTTGAACGGCGCCCGGGGAGCAGTGTAGGGAACGGTGCCTTGCTCAGGGACACCTCGGTAGCACTTGGTCTTGCCAGGACTTGAACTGGTGACCTTCAGGTTGCCAAGCCAAGTTCCTATCGACTTCGCCACCACCGCCCCAGAAGAAGTAGAAAGTACAGGTATTTGAGTTCAACATGTAAGAAGTAGAAAGTACAGGTATTTGGGTTCAACATGTAAGAAGTAGAAAGTACAGGTATTAGAGTTCAACATGTAAGAAGTAGAAAGTACAGGTATTAGAGTTCAACATGTAAGAAGTAGAAAGTACAGGTATTTGAGTTCAACATGTAAGAAGTAGAAAGTACAGGTATTTGTGTTCAACATGTATGAAGTACAGGTATTTGGGTTCAACATGTAAGAAGTAGAAAGTACAGGTATTTGGGTTCAACATGTAAGAAGTAGAAAGTACAGGTATTTGGGTTCAACATGTAAGAAGTAGAAAGTACAGGTATTTGGGTTCAACATGTAAGAAGTAGAAAGTACAGGTATTTGGGTTCAACATGTAAGAAGTAGAAAGTACAGGTATTTGAGTTCAACATGTAAGAAGTAGAAAGTACAGGTATTTGAGTTCAACATGTAAGAAGTTGAAAGTACAGGTATTTGAGTTCAACATGTAAGAAGTAGAAAGTACAGGTATTTGGGTTCAACATGTGAGAAGTAGAAAGTACAGGTATTTGAGTTCAACATGTAAGAAGTAGAAAGTACAGGTATTTGAGTTCAACATGTAAGAAGTAGAAAGTACAGGTATTTGAGTTCAACATGTAAGAAGTAGAAAGTACAGGTATTTGAGTTCAACATGTAAGAAGTAGAAAGTACAGGTATTTGGGTTCAACATGTAAGAAGTAGAAAGTACAGGTATTTGAGTTCAACATGTAAGAAGTAGAAAGTACAGGTATTTGAGTTCAACATGTAAGAAGTAGAAAGTACAGGTATTTGAGTTCAACATGTAAGAAGTAGAAAGTACAGGTATTTGTGTTCAACATGTAAGAAGTAGAAAGTACAGGTATTTGGGTTCAACATGTAAGAAGTAGAAAGTACAGGTATTTGAGTTCAACATGTAAGAAGTAGAAAGTACAGGTATTTGAGTTCAACATGTAAGAAGTTGAAAGTACAGGTATTTGAGTTCAACATGTAAGAAGTAGAAAGTACAGGTATTTGGGTTCAACATGTGAGAAGTAGAAAGTACAGGTATTTGAGTTCAACATGTAAGAAGTAGAAAGTACAGGTATTTGAGTTCAACATGTAAGAAGTAGAAAGTACAGGTATTTGAGTTCAACATGTAAGAAGTAGAAAGTACAGGTATTTGAGTTCAACATGTAAGAAGTAGAAAGTACAGGTATTTGGGTTCAACATGTAAGAAGTAGAAAGTACAGGTATTTGAGTTCAACATGTAAGAAGTAGAAAGTACAGGTATTTGAGTTCAACATGTAAGAAGTAGAAAGTACAGGTATTTGAGTTCAACATGTAAGAAGTAGAAAGTACAGGTATTTGTGTTCAACATGTAAGAAGTAGAAAGTACAGGTATTTGAGTTCAACATGTAAGAAGTAGAAAGTACAGGTATTTGAGTTCAACATGTGAGAAGTAGAAAGTACAGGTATTTGAGTTCAACATATAAGAAGTAGAAAGTACAGGTATTTGAGTTCAACATGTAAGAAGTAGAAAGTACAGGTATTTGAGTTCAACATGTGAGAAGTAGAAAGTACAGGTATTTGAGTTCAACATATAAGAAGTAGAAAGTACAGGTATTTGAGTTCAACATGTAAGAAGTAGAAAGTACAGGTATTTGAGTTCAACATGTAAGAAGTAGAAAGTACAGGTATTTGGGTTCAACATGTAAGAATTAGAAAGTACAGGTATTTGAATTCAACATGTAAGAAGTCAAAGTAAAAAGTCGTCAGAAAAATAAGTAGTGGAGTAAAGTACTGATACCATGTACTTAAAAGTCTCCTATTATACTGTTTTTAATCAATATATTACAGGTCTCAGATATATACAACACATGTCTCTGATTGGCTGAAACACCAAACAGATCATTGCAGCAAAAAAGAGACGCTTCAGAGCCTCAACGCTTTCTAGGTAACTCTTCACAACGGGACTTAAACTCCCACTGTACATCAGAATCAGAAAACTTTCATTAGTCCCACAGAGGCAGTGGCGAGCCGTCAGGGCCCTCTAGGCCCTTTCTGAGGGCCTAAGATATTCTACAAAATAATTTTAAAAAACATTAAAATAAATATATATATTTTTAATATTTTGTTTTAAAATATATATTTTTTAAATATTTGTCATTTATTCTTACCAAAATAACTTGATTTAATTGTATTCAAAATAACATTTCAAAAGAAATAAATCCTTTCGAATCTGCCTGTTCAGTTTCTGTTGGAAAGTGAAGGGTTAGATGAAAGAAGCTCTTCTGAGGTGAAGCTCGGAGCTGATTGGACGTCCAGCTGTGAACTCACAGAGGGTCGCTATAGTAACTGAACGAGAGAGTAATGTCAGATGACAGCACAATTGACCAATCATATCTTCCCTCTAAATGGGTGGGTGTTATTATCACGGACTTTATGACAAGTTCCGCCTGCTGTGAAGCTTTTCTTGTTTCCATAACAACAACAACTTCCTGTCAATAGCGTAAACTCACCTTCAAAATAAAAGCATGCCAAATTACGTTTAAGACATACAACTGCAACGAAAGTAACAAACACAATGCAACATCCTTTTCAATTTCAAAGAACACAATAGGGTTATTTACAGGTGTTGTTTTGTGTGGTAGAGGGTCGCTGTCATTGATGCGTTTTGCACCCCGGGCCGTTGTTTTGATATTCCGCTGAAGTATACGCTGTGACGTAATAACTCTCGAGGGAAGGGGTGGGGGTCAGAGGGCCTAGGTAAGTCACGGCTCGCCACTGCACAGAGGGGACATTTACATTGTTACAGCAGAAAAGAGCCAAAGGCAGCTTAATGTTAACTAAGAAGCACAAAGAATATTAAAGATGAAACAAAATACACATCCTGTAACAGTTCTGAAGATATAGCAGCCAGGATTATTGAAACTTATTGTTGATGATAAAAAAGTAGCTAAAGACAGCTTAATGTTAACTAAGAAGCATGCATTAAAAAGTATTAAACATAAACAAATTATAATAAATAAAAGTTACACAATTTACAAATACACATCCTGTAACAGTTCTGAGGATTTAGCAGCCAGGTATATATATATATATATATTAATGCTGTCAAAATTACCACGTTAACGGCGGCAATTCATTTTTTGAATGAATTGCGTTATAATATTTAACGCATGTGCAGAATGGCCCGCCCCATACATCCCACCAGTGGCAGCACCAAGCTATGGCTGGGGTCAGCTACAGCCATACCAAGAAATGGCTTAGCCCCACCTTGAACAATGATGTTAAAGTAAGCTAAATAAAGTCTGCCAACGCGCGGAGTAAACTGCACAGACAGCAGTTAGTCAGATTGATTTCAGCCACTTGTCTGGAAATATCGAAGACCAGAAACGGTTTTGAAAACTTTTGTCACGTAGTGATCGTCTTCTCAATAGAACATCTTTGATAATGTCTTCTAGCCAATCAGAATCAAGATAACGGCGTGGTGTTGTTGCAGGAAGTCCCGATGGAGAATACTTTTGCGGTAGTACAGGGGTGCACACAACTGGTACGCATGCGCGGCAACAATCTGAAATGCGTACCGTCACTTGTGTAACAAAGTGCATTTGCGTACCGACGTACCTGTGAAGCTTTTCCAGAAGGCGGTTAGATCACCGGACGACAGAGTCCCCCCCCCCTGTGTTGATGGAAATCTACACGTAATGAAATAAGACCCCACGGTTTGATGATTGATAGGTGTGTGGGCTGTCTTTCATTTGGACACACAGAACAATGTTATAATAAACATACATGCATAGGCTACTGTATGTTAAATGGATATATCCGCCTTCTTTCATTTATCTTTCCATTCCCACAACAATATACATACAGAAATTGCATATTTTGGACATAGTTTGAATAGTGATTAATCTGATTTAAAATGTTTAATCGTTTGACAGCCCTAATATATGTCCATCCATCCATCTTCTCCCGCTTATCCGTGGTCGGGTCTCGGGGGTCTCGTTCCAGCAGAGAGCCCCAAACTTCCTTTCCCCTCATCAACCAGCTCTGACTGGGGGGTCCCAAGGCGCTCCCAGGCCAGTGAAGAGATATAATCCTTCCACCTGGTCCTAGGTCTACCCCTTGGTCTCCTCCCAGCTGGACATGCCTGGAACACCTCCCTAGGGAGGCGCCCAGGTGGCATCCTAACTAGGTGCCCCAACCACCTCGACTGGCTCCTTTCGACGCGAAGGAGGAGCGGCTCAACTCCGAGTCCCTCCCGCATGACTGAACTTCTCACCTTATCCCTAAGGGAGACGCCAGCCACCCTGCGGAGAAAACCCATCTCGGCCGCTTGTATCCGCGATCTGGTTCTTTCGGTCCTGACCCATCCTTCAGGACCAGAGGTGAGGGTAGGAACGAAAATGACCCGGTAGACAGAGAGCTTTGCCTTCTGGCTCAGCTCCCTTTTCGTCACAACGGTGCGGTAAAGCGACTGCAGTACCGCTCCCGCTGCTCCGGTTCTCCGGCCCATCTCACGCTCCATTGTTCCCTCACTCGAGAACAAGACCCCGAGATACTTGAACTCCTTCACTTGGGGTAAGGACTCATTTGTTGTTGTTGGGACAGATAGATGTTGTTGTTGTTGTTGTTAGGGACAGATAGGTGTTGTTGTTGTTGGGACAGATATATGTTGTTGTTGTTGTTGTTGGGACAGATAGATGTTGTTGTTGTTGTTGGGACAGATAGATGTTGTTGTTGGGACAGATAGATGTTGTTGTTGTTGTTGTTAGGGACAGATAGATGTTGTTGTTGGGACAGATAGATGTTGTTGTTGTTAGGGACAGATCGGTGTTGTTGTTGTTGTTGTTGGGACAGATAGGTGTTGTTGTTGTTGTTGTTGTTAGGGACAGATAGGTGTTGTTGTTTTTGTTGGGACAAATAGATGTTGTTGTTGTTGGGACAGATAGATGTTGTTGTTGTTGTTGGGACAGATAGATGTTGTTGTTGGGACAGATAGATGTTGTTGTTGTTGTTAGGGACAGATAGATGTTGTTGTTGGGACAGATAGATGTTGTTGTTGTTAGGGACAGATCGGTGTTGTTGTTGTTGTTGGGACAGATAGGTGTTGTTGGGACAGCTGGGTGTTGTTGTTGTTGTTGGGACAGATAGGTGTTGTTGTTGTTGGGACAGATGGGTGTTGTTGTTGCGACAGATAGATGTTGTTGTTGTTGTTGTTAGGGACAGATCGGTGTTGTTGTTGTTGGGACAGCTGGGTGTTGTTGTTGTTGGGACAGCTGGGTGTTGTTGTTGTTGGGACAGATAGGTGTTGTTGTTGGGACAGCTGGGTGTTGTTGTTGTTGGGACAGATAGATGTTGTTGTTGTTGGTGTTGTTGGGACAGATAGGCTGTGGTGCAGTGGACTTCGGGTGTTCTTCAGAATGACCAAGTCGCTGCACATTATCCCGCTCATCACACGGCCACATTCTCAACAAGTAACGACATGACTCCCGAGATTAATTTAAATGTTTTTATTGATTTAAATTGACGTGCATCCGCTAAGAGAAATAGTCCGTTGTTACCGTTTGAACTACGTAGCGACGGCAGGATCTGCTTCGATAGCGCTTAGCTTTTTGATTACGGATTTGAAACATCGCTGCTTGCTTTAAAGTAGCTCACTTCATGAGGTCAGACCTTGGGGAGTATCTAGATACCCCTGCCCTGATGCCAAAGGAACTGCACACTGAACATGTGTCGCCGTCTGATGTCTGGACCGCTGCGTAACAAGAAGGGTTTCTGCCCCGTTACTTCTCCGCTGTTTTCTTGTCCCTCTTGTCTTTTTCTTTTCTTCGCTGGGGACTCATCAGCCACTAACCATTCATCCAAATTACTGTGTTCTCCAAATATATTAAAATGTATCTTAAAGTCCTCCATGTTGCTCTCAGACGGGAGACAACGGAAAACTAAAGACAAGCAGACACTTTGATTTTCAGACTGGATACAGTTCAATCGACCGGACTTCTTTCTGCAGATGTGAGCGTCCTTAACAACGGGCAATAGGCGCATTCACACCGCAGTACTTTTCCCACAAAGGTTCATGCGAACTTAGTTCATGCAAACTCTTTAGTTCGCATGAACTAAGTACAGATCGCGTTCACACCGGAATAAGTCACTGGGGGTGGATTAGGCAAATGAAGCCGCTGACGTCACTTCTTCTTCTTCTGCTTTGGGTTTACTGGCAGGCTACAAACAACTTCACGGCGTATAATGCCGCCCGGAGTCCCCGGCCGGAAGTCCCCGGAGTTGGGGAAGGCTTCAGTAGAAGCTGCTGGGACTCCCAGCAGCTTCTACTGAAGCCTTCAGAGTAAATCGCCAGAACGCCGACACCTCCTCATCTCCACCGCTCCCATGTTTTATTTTGTGTTGCCATAAGTTAGTCTCTCTGCGTTTCTGCGCTGGGCTAATGCTAATGCTAATAATGCTAATGCGAGGATAATAAAATGGCAGATTCACAAAACCTTTTGGGAGTTTTACGGGGCGTGGTTTGCAATCCGCCCAGCCAATCAGAAATATAGCTATTTTCTCACTAGAGAGCCGCTCGAAAGTCCCTGCTCTCTAGCAGGGACTTTCGAGCGGGTAAAAAGGTTCGCATGAACTAATTTTAGTACCGGCTCTTTTTGGTGTGAACGCGATAAAAGAGTTCTCATGAACTAAGTTCGCATGAACCTTTGTGGGAAAAGTACCGCAGTGTGAATGCGCCTAATAAGTCCTCCGGTCTGTACTACTGGATTAACAACGTGTCACGTGTTCTGAATTGACCAATCAGAATCGAGTATTCAACTAAGCCATGTAATAATGCTTCATAATATCCTGCAGTATTCATTTCTCTTACTGCCTTGTTTTTTATGGATCAATAAAGTATCTTACCTTTTCTTATCTTATTGAAAGCTAGAGTGAACAAGTGAGAGAGTGTTTAGACTGGCTTGTTTTTAATAACAAGAGAATAAAGATGTATTTAAAGGTGACTTTAAGGTCGTGGCTCCAACACTTTGGAACTCTCTGTTGACCCATCTTTCTACTTTGGCTTTTGTTTCTACTTTTCAAGTTTCACGTGTTAAGGCTTTCATTGTCACAGCTACCGTGTGTGAAGAATAATCTTCTGGGATTCAATGCAGAGCCAATGTTGAAGAAATGGAGACGGAGCACTTTCATCAAACACGGAGATTTATTGAAGTATCGGCCGGAGAGGGCACATTCAGTTTCATACACTCAGTCTTCTACCGAACGGCACTCTAAAGGTTCACAGAATAATCCATACAATATATAGAAACAAAGGCGGACCTCTTACGCGCCCTGTCTCTGCTAATTATAAACAGATGTAACCAAACTGCACAGAGACTCAGAGGGACAGGAAGCCCCCCTTTCTCCACAAAGCCAGGCATCTGACCTCTGAGTTGACCCTGAGGATGGCATGATCATATTTCACAGATTGTGAACAACACTTTAATTAGAAACAGAAGTTCTGCAGATAAGTTCCCAATTCCATACAAATACACAGACAGGATTAAAATATTCTCTAACACCGTGTAGTTATGACAATGAAAATCTGAGGTCCCGGGCTCCTCCAACAGAGCAACACAATAACGGTGCGTCCACACGGCAGCGTCGCGTGCTTCAACGGAGAGAAGCACTTGAATGGGGTGACGTCACGCTTTGCCGAACTGCATTGTGGGTCCGTCGCTTCGCCTCCGTCGCTCGCTTCGAAAGTTGAGAAAACTTTTCAAGCGTCGATGGAAGTGCCAGCAAATCAAATCATATGCCAGTACAAGCTCTAGCCAATCAAACCGCGTGCTTGTGTGTCCAGGGCGGGAGATTCATGTGATTGGTTGTTGGTCGCACGCCAGACACGCCCACCGGCAAGCTTCAACAGATTAATGTGATTGGTTGTTGGTCGCACGCCAGACACGCCCACCGGCAAGCTTCAACAGATTAATGTGATTGGTTGTTGGTCGCACGCCAGACACGCCCACCGGCAAGCTTCAACAGATTAATGTGATTGGTTGTTGGTCGCACGCCAGACACGCCCACCGGCAAGCTTCAACAGATTAATGTTATAGATGTTCTTGAGATGATGTGTTACGTTCTTATGTTTGTTCCTTTCTATCTATCTAGGAAGCTCCTCCCCTCCGGAGCACCGTCCAATCACGCGGCAGCACAGCAGCGGCGTGGACCTGAGCTCCAGCGTGACACGAGGAGCTCCAGATTTGTCCCAGATCCCAGAGCTGGTGCGCATGGCGCCGGGCTTCGTGAGGATGAAGGAGGGCGGGCGCCCCGACCCGGGTCTGATGGAGCAGCAGCGCCGCCAGCTGCAGGACATGGTGTCCAGCATCCAGGCCTCCATGGAGCGGCACCTGAGGGAGGGGAACACCACCAACACCGTCAGAAGGTGAGTTTATCTCTTCTTCATGTCTCTTCTACATCAACATGTGTCCCCTCTTCTTCATGTCTCTTCTACATCAACATGTGTCCCCTCTTCTTCATGTCTCTTCTACATCAACATGTGTCCCATCTTCTTCATGTCTCTTCTACATCAACATGTGTCCCCTCTCCTCCATGTCTCTTCTACATCAACATGTGTCCCCTCTTCTCATGTCTCTTCTACATCAACATGTGTCCCCTCTTCTTCATGTCTCTCTACATCAACATGTGTCCCCTCTCTTCATGTCTCTCTACATCAACATGTGTCCCCTCTTCTTCATGTCTCTTCTACATCAACATGTGTCCCCTCTTATTCATGTCTCTTCTACATCAACATGTGTCCCCTCTTCTTCATGTCTCTTTCTACATCAACATGTGTCCCCTCTTCTTCATGTCTCTTCTACATCAACATGTGTCCCCTCTTCTTCATGGTCTCTAGTCTCTCTTCTTACATCAACATTGTGTCCCCTCTTCTCATGTCTCTTCTACATCAACATTGTGTCCCCTCTTCTTCATGTCTCTTCTACATCAACATGTTGTCCCCTCTTCTTCTGTCTCTTACATCAACATGTGTCCCCTCTTCTTCATGTCTCTTCTACATCAACATGTGTCCCCCTTCTTCATGTCTCTTCTACATCAACATGTGTCCCCTCTTCTTCATGTCTCTTCTACATCAACATGTGTCCCCTCTTCTTCATGTCTCTTCTACATCAACATGTGTCCCCTCTTCTTCGTGTCTCTTCTACATCAACATGTGTCCCCTCTTCTTCTGTCTTCTTACATCAACATGTGTCCCCTCTTCTTCGTGTCTTCTCTACATCAACATGTGTCCCCTCTTCTTCATGTCTCTTCTACATCAACATGTGTCCCCTCTTCTTCATGTCTCTTCTACATCAACATGTGTCCCCTCTTCTTCATGTCTCTTCTACATCAACATGTGTCCCCTCTTCTTCATGTCTCTTCTACATCAACATGTGTCCCCTCTTCTTCATGTCTCTTCTACATCAACATGTGTCCCCTTCTTCATGTTCTTCTACTCAACATGTGTCCCTCTTCATGTCTTCTACACAAACATGTGTCCCCTCTTCTCATGTCTTCTACATCAACATGTGTCCCCTCTTCTTCATGTCTCTTCTACATCAACATGTGTCCCCTCTTCTTCACGTCTCTACTACATCAACATGTGTCCCCTTCTCTCATGTCTCTTCTACATCAACATGTGTCCCCTCTTCTCATGTCTCTTCTACATCAACATGTGTCCCCTCTTCTTCATGTCTCTTCTACATCAACATGTGTCCCCTCTTCTCATGTCTCTTCTACATCAACATGTGTCCCCTCTTCTTCATGTCTCTTCTACATCAACATGTGTCCCCTCTTCTTCATGTCTTCTACATCAACATGTGTCCCCTCTTCTTCGTGTTCTTCTACATCAACATGTGTCCCCTCCTTCCATGTCTCTTCTACATCAACATGTGTCCCCTCTTCTTCATGTCTCTTCTACATCAACATGTGTCCCCTCTTCTCATGTCTTCTATTCATCAACATGTGCCCCTCTTCTTCATGTCTCTCTACATCAACATGTGTCCCCTCTTCCCATGTCTCTTCTACATCAACATGTGTCCCCCTCTTCTTCATGTCTCTCTACATCAACATGTGTCCCCTCTTCTTCATGTCTCTTCTACATCAACATGTGTCCCCTCTTTTCATGTCTCTTCTACATCAACATGGTCCCTCTTCTTCATGTCTCTTCTACATCAACATGTGTCCCCTCTTCTTCATGTCTCTTCTACATCAACATGTGTCCCCTTCTTCATGTCTCTTCTACATCAACATGTGTCCCTCTTCTTCATGTCTCTTCTACATCAACATGTGTCCCCTCTTCTTCAGTCTTCTACATCAACATGTGTCCCCTCTTCTTCATGTCTCTCTTACATCAACATGTGTCCCCTCTTCTTCATGTCTCTTCTACATCAACATGTGTCCCCTCTTCTTCATGTCTCTTCTACATCAACATGTGTCCCCTCTTCTTCATGTCTCTTCTACATCAACATGTGTCCCTCTTCTTCATGTCTCTTCTACATCAACATGTGTCCCCTCTTCTTCATGTCTCTTCATCAACATGTGCCCCTTTCTTCATTCTCTTCATCAACATGTGTCCCTCTTCTTCATGTCTTCTACATCAACATGTGTCCCCTCTTTTCATGTCTCTTCTACATCAACATGTGTCCCTCTTCTTCGTGTCTCTTCTACATCAACATGTGTCCCCTCTTCTTCGTCTCTCTTCTACATCAACATGTGTCCCCTCTTCTTCATGTCTCTTCTACATCAACATGTGTCCCCTCTTCTTCATGTCTCTTCTACATCAAACATGTGTCCCCTCTTCTTCATGTCTCTTCTACATCAACATGTGTCCCTCTTCTTCATGTCTCTTCTACATCAACATGTGTCCCCTCTTCTTCATGTCTCTTCTACATCAACATGTGTCCCCTCTTCTCCTGTCTCTTCTACATCAACATGTGTCCCCTCTTCTCATGTCTCTTCTACATCAACATGTGTCCCCTCTTCTTCATGTCTCTTCTACATCAACATGTGTCCCCTCTTCTTCATGTCTCTTCTACATCAACATGTGTCCCCTCTTCCTTCATGTCTCTTCTACATCAACATGTGTCCCCTCTTCTTCATGTCTCTTCTTCATCAACATGTGTCCCCTCTTCTTCATGTCTCTTCTACATCAACATGTGTCCCCTCTTCTTCATGTCTCTTCTACATCAACATGTGTCCCCTCTCTTCATGTCTCTTCTACATCAACATGTGTCCCCTCTTCTTCATGTCTCTTCTACATCAAATGTGTCCCCTCTTCTTCATGTCTCTTCTACATAAACATGTGTCCCCTCTTCTTCATGTCTATTCTACATCAAATGGTCCCCTTCTTCATGTCTCTTCTACATCAACATGTTCCCCTCTTCTTCATGTCTCTTCTTCTACATCAACATGTGTCCCCTCTTCTGTCCCATCTTCTTCATGTCTCTTCTACATCAACATGTGTCCCCTCTTCTTCATGTCTCTTCTACATCAACATGTGTCCTCTCTTCTTCATGTCTCTTCTACATCAACATGTGTCCCCTCTTCTTCATGTCTCTTCTACATCACCTGTGTCCCCTCTTCTACATCAACATGTGTCCCCTCTTCTTCATGTCTCTTCTACATCAACATGTGTCCCCTCTTCTTCATGTCTCTTCTACATCAACATGTGTCCCTCTCTTCTTCATCTCTTCTACATCAACATGTGTCCCCTCTTCTTCATGTCTCTTCTACATCAACATGTGTCCCCTCTTCTTACATCAACATGTGTCCCCTCTTCTTCATGTCTCTTCTACATCAACATGTGTCCCCTCTTCTTCATGTCTCTCCTACATCAACATGTGTCCCCTCTTCTTCATGTCTCTTCTACATCAACATGTGTCCCCTCTTCTTACATCAACATGTGTCCCCTCTTCTTCATGTCTCTTCTACATCAACATGTGTCCCCTCTTCTTCATGTCTCTTCTACATCAACATGTGTCCCCTCTTCTTCATGTCTCTTCTACATCAACATGTGTCCCCTCTTCTTCATGTCTCTTCTACATCAACATGTGTCCCCTCTTCCTCATGTCTCTTCTACATCAACATGTGTCCCATCTTCTTCATGTCTCTTCTACATCAACATGTGTCCCCTCTTCTTCATGTCTCTTCTACATCAACATGTGTCCCCTCTTCTTCATGTCTCTTCTACATCAACATGTGTCCCCTCTTCTTCATGTCTCTTCTACATCAACATTGTCCCCTCTTCTTCATGTCTCTTCTACATCAACATGTGTCCCCTCTTCTTCATGTCTCTTCTACATCAACATGTGTCCCCTCTTCTTCATGTCTCTTCTACATCAACATGTGTCCCCTCTTCTTACATCAACATGTGTCCCCTCTTCTTCATGTCTCTTCTACATCAACATGTGTCCCCTCTTCTTCATGTCTCTCCTACATCAACATGTGTCCCCTCTCTCTTCATGTCTCTCCTACATCAACATGTGTCCCCTCTTCTT
>CADEHL010000395.1:0-44424 GCA_902827135.1 Harpagifer antarcticus | reverse complement strand
AAAGGAAGTGAAGATGAAAGAAATGAAGGATGAGATTATGCCGTCACTCACACGACCTTTACCCGGCGAAGAAACACAACTCTTTTGTGATATTGTTGAGTTTTATTCAGCTCACAGACGGGTCGACAAAAGAGCCTCCGACAGCTTCTGGAAGCAGTCCAACGTTTATTTTGAAAGACTGTTTTTAGACCCTTAACGCTCCTAAAAACAGCGCCAGGCTTTAAAGAAACGTTCCCTAGTGGCCAACAAGTGGAACTGCAACAACAAGTGATGCCACGGGCCACTAAAACACTTTTTCCCATTGACTTACATCCTAAAAGAGACGTCTGGTACAAACACTAGAAAAGCCCTTATTTAAAGGGAGCGCTAGCCAATAGAAGTGTTACGCAATGTTTTTACATTTAACTTAAAGGTCACCTATCATGCTATCTTTAGGCAATAGCATAGGTCTCAGATATATAAGTGTTTGGCTCCAAACACCAAACAGATCATTCTAGCCACGCCTCATATCCCTCTGTTTCACTTCCTGTTTCTAAAGTGCTGATTTGGGTCTGAGCTCATCGGGTATCTATTTTTTGGAACAACGTGGTGGACTGACTATCATTTCCATCACTTAGATCACATGTGTCAAACTCAAGGCCCGGGGGCCAAATCCGGCCCGTGGTGGATTTAATTTCGGCCCGCAGGATAATTTCTAATCCTGTTAGATCTGGCCCGCCGGTATATTGCACCTTCCCTCCATCCTGAGGGTCTCCTCCGCTCAGAGCCTGAGCCCAAACATTGATGACCTTGCACCCAAGATGAGATGCCAAGTATCTGAGCTAGCATCACAGAGCAGCACACTGAGTTCAAAGGATGCTTCCTTCTGCTCTTTCTCTCTCACGACAACAGGGCATGTTTGGTTTCTCTTTGAGGGAAATAGTTTTGTTGAAGCTGTTGTTGGCCTGTGGAGAAATGTACTCATAAGAAATGAGGCTGGAGAAGCTGCAGATAGAGCCGTAAGAAATGAGTCTGGAGAAGCTGCAGATGAGCCATAAGAAATGAGTCTGGAGAAGCTGCAGATAGAGCCATAAGAAATGAGTCTGGAGAAGCTGCAGATAGAGCCGTAAGAAATGAGTCTGGAGAAGCTGCAGATAGAGCCATAAGAAATGAGTCTGGAGAAGCTGCAGATAGAGCCATAAGAAATGAGTCTGGAGAAGCTGCAGATAGAGCCATAAGAAATGAGTCTGGAGAAGCTGCAGATAGAGCCATAAGAAATGAGTCTGGAGAAGCTGCAGATAGAGCCATAAGAAATGAGTCTGGAGAAGCTGCAGATAGAGCCATAAGAAATGAGTCTGGAGAAGCTGCAGATAGAGCCATAAGAAATGAGTCTGGAGAAGCTGCAGATAGAGCCATAAGAAATGAGTCTGGAGAAGCTGCAGATAGAGCCATAAGAAATGAGTCTGGAGAAGCTGCAGATAGAGCCATAAGAAATGAGTCTGGAGAAGCTGCAGATAGAGCCATAAGAAATGAGTCTGGAGAAGCTGCAGATAGAGCCGTAAGAAATGAGTCTGGAGAAGCTGCAGATAGAGCCATAAGAAATGAGTCTGGAGAAGCTGCAGATAGAGCCATAAGAAATGAGTCTGGAGAAGCTGCAGATAGAGCCATAAGAAATGAGTCTGGAGAAGCTGCAGATAGAGCCATAAGAAATGAGTCTGGAGAAGCTGCAGATAGAGCCATAAGAAATGAGTCTGGAGAAGCTGCAGATAGAGCCATAAGAAATGAGTCTGGAGAAGCTGCAGATAGAGCCATAAGAAATGAGTCTGGAGAAGCTGCAGATAGAGCCATAAGAAATGAGTCTGGAGAAGCTGCAGATAGAGCCATAAGAAATGAGTCTGGAGAAGCTGCAGATAGAGCCATAAGAAATGAGTCTGGAGAAGCTGCAGATAGAGCCAAGAAATGAGTCTGGAGAAGCTGCAGATAGAGCCATAAGAAATGAGTCTGGAGAAGCTGCAGATAGAGCCATAAGAAATGAGTCTGGAGAAGCTGCAGATAGAGCCATAAGAAATGAGTCTGGAGAAGCTGCAGATAAGAAGCCGTATAATGAGTCTGAGAAGCTGAAGATCGAGCATAAGAAATGAGTCTGGAAAGCTGCAGATCGAGCCATAAGAAATGAGTCTGGAGAAGATGCAGATAGAGGCCATTAAGAAATGACGTCTGGAGAAGCTGCAGATAGAGCCGTAAGAAATGAGGTCTGGAGAAGCTTGCAGATAGTGAGCCATAAGAAATGAGGTCTGGAGAAGCTGCTAAGATAGAGCCAAGAAATGAGTCTGGAGAAGCTTGCAGATAGAGCCGTAATGAAATGAGTATGGAGAAGCTTGCCGATAGAGCCATAAGAAATGAGTCTGGAGAAGCTGCAGATAGAGCCATAAGAAATGAATGCAACTGATTATTTAATGTTGTTTTTATAGGCAATCATTGAAGCTTAGTTAGTTCCAGGTTTAATATGTGCAATAAGTTCATTTCAATACGTTCTGCAATAAACATTGAACCAGCCCAGCCCTCGACTAGCACCCATTTTTAATGTTGGCCCACTGTGTGTTTGAGTTGCACACCCCTGACTTTGAGCAATGCCACTAGCCCAGTTAAAAAAAGAAAATAGATAAGAAAGAAGCATCTGTGTTTAAAAATCTGCAAATGTCCACATATAGAATCATAGCGCGGCTTACAGACTTCCTCATTCAGCACCGTGGCTTTGAGAGTGTGTGAGCAGAACTAATAGGATCTGGTTTCTGCTGAGAAACAACACACTGCGACACACTTTCTACAATACAGCTTCATTTAGGTACCACCATCACACACACACACACACACACACACACGGTAAACAAATACACTGTTTTAGACCATAATAAGGCTCGGGGTGGGGGGGAGGAGAAGAGCGGAATGTAAAAATATAATCGTAAAAAAATACGGATTTAAAATTGGAATTCTTGACTTGGCACACAGTAATGTTCATTTTCTCAGGCTTTAGAGGAAATGTGGACACACACACATGCACACGCACACACACACACACACACACACACACACACACCGTATGATATACACTTGAACATCAGCAGGAGAGGACTCTTTAAAGTAGAGACACTACATACTGATATACACCTGAACATCAGCAGGAGAGGACTCTTTAAAGTAGAGACACTACATACTGATATACACCTGAACATCAGCAGGAGGGGACTCTTTAAAGTAGAGACACTACATACTGATATACACCTGAACATCAGCAGGAGAGGACTCTTTAAAGTAGAGACACTACATACTGATGTACACCTGAACATCAGCAGGAGAGGACTCTTTAAAGTAGAGACACTACACACTGATATACACCTGAACATCAGCAGGAGGGGACTCTTTAAAGTAGAGACACTACATACTGATATACAACTGAACATCAGCAGGAGAGGACTCTTTAAAGTAGAGACACTACATACTGATGTACACCTGAACATCAACAGGAGAGGACTCTTTAAAGTAGAGACACTACATACTGATATACACCTGAACATCAGCAGGAGGGGACTCTTTAAAGTAGAGACACTACATACTGATATACACCTGAACATCAGCAGGAGGGGACTCTTTAAAGTAGAGACACTACATACTGATATACACCTGAACATCAGCAGGAGAGGACTCTTTAAAGTAGAGACACTACATACTGATATACACCTGAACATCAGCAGGAGAGGACTCTTTAAAGTAGAGACACTACATACTGATATACACCTGAACATCAGCAGTAGAGGACTCTTTAAAGTAGAGACACTACATACTGATATACACCTGAACATCAGCCGGAGAGGACTCTTTAAAGTAGAGACACTACATACTGATATACACCTGAACATCAGCAGGAGAGGACTCTTTAAAGTAGAGACACTACACACTGATATACACCTGAACATCAGCAGGAGAGGACTCTTTAAAGTAGAGACACTACATACTGATATACACCTGAACATCAGCCGGAGAGGACATCTTTAAAGTAGAGACACTACATACTGATATACACCTGAACATCAGCAGGAGAGGACTCTTTAAAGTAGAGACACTACACACTGATATACACCTGAACATCAGCAGGAGAGGACTCTTTAAAGTAGAGACACTACATACTGATATACACCTGAACATCAGCAGGAGAGGACTCTTTAAAGTAGAGACACTACACACTGATATACACCTGAACATCAGCAGGAGAGGACTCTTTAAAGTAGAGACACTACATACTGATATACACCTGAACATCAGCAGGAGAGGACTCTTTAAAGTAGAGTCACTACATACTGATATACACCTGAACATCAGCAGGAGAGGACTCTTAAAGTAGAGACACTACACACTGATATACACCTGAACATCAGCAGGAGAGGACTCTTTTAAAGTAGAGACACTACATACTGATATACACCTGAACATCAGCAGGAGAGGACTCTTTAAAGTAGAGACACTACATACTGATATACACCTGAACATCAGCAGGAGAGGACTCTTTAAAGTAGAGACACTACACACTGATATACACCTGAACATATCCTCCAGTAATTTCCAACAAACAGGTGATATATATTCTTGCAACAGACTCTCCTCTTGTGAGTTTCTGACGGATGAAGTTCCCGCCCTGCTGCAGCTCGACTGAGTCAACATTTAGTTCTTGCATCAACTCTTTTTGAGACAAACAGAGCGATTGTTCTCTCCGTTTCTGCCGTCTGTGGACAGCTCAGAGAGACTCCCCCGGGACGCAGCGTGTTCCTGCAGAGTACACTGAAGACAGACGGGGACAAGACACTGCACACTCATTCACTGACACACACACACACACACACACACACACACACACACACACACACACACACACACACACACACACCATGAGTCTTTTTGAAGTCGTTAAGTGGTGTCATTTTGAGTGTCCTTGTATTATTGTGTCTTTGTTGTGCATTTTATAGTCTCTCTTTTGCATCTCTAGATATATTTCTGTCTCTTTGAGGTAATGTTGAGGCTCTTTGTCGCCCGGTGTCTCAACACGTAGCTTGACGGGTGCTGACTGGAATATCACACAGGAGCCTGCAAAGACATCCTCACTGGCAAGTTAGTATTTGCTGCTTTTAATAATACACAGCAGGAGAGGAAGCGGACGTGTTTCCGCCGCGGGCTCCAAACCATCTCTGGAAAACGTCTCTGTGTCTCTGCAGATGTTTTGCTTCTCTTGGTAGTGGTCTGGCCTCTCTGTAGTCGATGTATCTCTCTGTGTCTCTGCAGACGTGTTGCTTCTCTTGGTAGTGGTCTGGCCTCTCTGTAGTCGATGTATCTCTCTGTGTCTCTGCAGACGTGTTGCTTCTCTTGGTAGTGGTCTGGCCTCTCTGTAGTCGATGTATCTCTCTGTGTCTCTGCAGACGTGTTGCTTCTCTTGGTAGTGGTCTGGCCTCTCTGTAGTCGATGTATCTCTCTGTGTCTCTGCAGACGTGTTGCTTCTCTTGGTAGTGGTCTGGCCTCTCTGTAGTCGATGTATCTCTCTGTGTCTCTGCAGACGTGTTGCTTCTCTTGGTAGTGGTCTGGCCTCTCTGTGTCTCTTCCTGGTTGGTGCGCGTCTCTTTGGGACATTTCACATTCAGCAATCCATCCGTGGCTCTTAATATGCTTTATTCACGGCAGAGACTGCAGTGTGACTTCAACACAGTTATAAACATGGATACATATGCTCACACACACACACACACACACACACACACACACACACACACACACACACATTGAAAGAGACAGAGAGAGACACACACACATACACACACACACAGCAGTCGTGGGAAGCATGATTCAAGGTGCCTCCGGGAGAAACAAGCAGACAGTGCTTCCTCCCGTCGTTTCCTCTGCATGTCTCCCTGTTGTCTCTCTGTTGTCTCTCTGCATGTCTCCCTCCATGTCTCTCTGTTGTCTCTCTGCATGTCTCCCTCCATGTCTCTCTGTTGTCTTCCTGTTGTCTCCCTGTTGTCTCTCTGTTGTCTCTCTGCATGTCTCCCTCCATGTCTCCCTGTTGTCTCTCTGTTGTCTCTCTGCATGTCTCCCTCCATGTCTCTCTGTTGTCTCTCTGCATGTCTCCCTCCATGTCTCTCTGTTGTCTTCCTGTTGTCTCTCTGTTGTCTCTCTGCATGTCTCCCTCCATGTCTCCCTCCATGTCTCTCTGTTGTCTCTCTGTTGTCTCTCTGCATGTCTCCCTGTTGTCTCTCTGCATGTCTCCCTGTTGTCTCTCTGTTGTCTCTCTGCATGTCTCCCTCCATGTCTCCCTGTTGTCTCTCTGTTGTCTCTCTGCATGTCTCCCTGTTGTCTCTCTGTTGTCTCTCTGCATGTCTCCCTCCATGTCTCCCTGTTGTCTCCCTGTTGTCTCTCTGTTGTCTCCCTCCATGTGTCTCTGTTGTCTCCCTGCATGTCTCTCTGTTGTCTCCCTGCATGTCTCCCTGCATGTCTCCCTGTTGTCTCTCTGCATGTCTCCCTCCATGTGTCTCTGTTGTCTCCCTGCATGTCTCCCTGTTGTCTCCCTGCATGTCTCCCTGTTGTCTCTCTCGTCCCACACCATCACATGCATGACGGGTAAATCCTGAGACACTTGTCCCTACGCACCTCCTCTCTCGGACGTCTAAACACGTCCTAGTCTGTCTGGTCACTACGGTGCAACGCTTCTGAATAGAGCAGTCATTGAAATGGATTCTTTAGTGATGTTGATTTAATATGTCCCCTTTTATTCAAAGTGTGTCCCCGTTTGTATACCGATACATTCTGGCTCCATGGCTGAGGCTCAAAGTAACGTGTTGAGGGAACTGTGTAAATGATTTTCTGCCAATTGCACCATTTCCATACTTTCTCATCTCAGGTGAATTTAAGTGATGTTAAGTCTTACGTACGTGTGTGTGTGTGTGTGTGTGTGTGTGTGTGTGTGTGTGTGTGTGTGTGTGTGTGTGTGTGTGTGTGTGTTAGTGTATTAAAGTGATGTGTGTTAGTGTATTAAAGTGATGTGTGTGTGTGTGTATTAAAGTGATGCGTGTTAGTGTATTAAAGTGATGTGTGTGTGTGTGTGTTCATGTATTAAAGTGATGTGTGTGTGTGTTAGTGTATTTAAGTGGTGTGTGTGTGTTAGTGTATTTAAGTGGTGTGTGTGTGTGTTCGTGTATTAAAGTGATGTGTGTGTGTGTTAGTGTATTTAAGTGGTGTGTGTGTGTTAGTGTATTTAAGTGGTGTGTGTGTGTTAGTGTATTAAAGTGATGTGTGTGTGTGTGTGTGTGTTTGTGTGTGTGTGTGTGTGTGTGTGTGTGTGTGTGTGTGTGTGTGTGTGTGTGCAGTTATGAGAAACGGATTAGTCACTCGCATCGTATGAATTGTTATGGTTTGTGTGTATATGTGTGTGTGTCTCTCTCTTTCTGTGTGTGTCTCTCTCTGTGTGTGTGTGTGTGTGTGTGTTAGTGTATTAAAGTGATGTGTGTGTGTGTGTCTCTCTTTCTGTGTGTGTGTGGTGTGTGTGTGTGTGTGTCTCTCTTACTGTGTGTGTGTGTCTCTCTTTCTGTGTGTGTGTGTGTGTGTGTGTCTCTCTTTCTGTGTGTGTGTGTGTGTGTGTGTGTGCAGTTATGAGAAACGGATTAGTCACTCGCATCGTATGAATTGTTATGGTTTGTGTGTATATGTGTGTGTGTCTCTCTCTTTCTGTGTGTGTCTCTCTCTGTGTGTGTGTGTGTGTGTGTGTTAGTGTATTAAAGTGATGTGTGTGTGTGTGTCTCTCTTTCTGTGTGTGTGTGTGTGTGTGTGTGTGTGTGTCTCTCTTACTGTGTGTGTGTGTCTCTCTTTCTGTGTGTGTGTGTGTGTGTGTGTCTCTCTTTCTGTGTGTGTGTGTGTGTGTGTGTGTGTGTCTCTCTTTCTGTGTGTGTGTGTGTGTGTGTTAGTGTATTAATATCTCTCACTCTCAGCAGCAGCAGAGACTCCTTTAGTGATACCAGAGACAGTTGGAATATACTGTGTGTGTGTGTGTGTGTGTGTGTGTGTGTGTGTGTGTGTGTGTGTGTGTGTGCGCGTGCAGTTATGAGAAACGGATTAGTCACTCGCATCGTGTGAATTGTTATGGTTGAAAGGGGCAAAGGGCCCAGCTGTGAACATCTGGATGCAGCTGTTTTCTCTTTTTCTCTCACCACATCCTTGGCAGGACGCTTTGTCGTCCCGTTGCGCAATTAGCTTGGGTTTTAGTCAAAAAGCTCCTTTGTTTTAGGATTCAATCTGAGAGAACATGAGGAGCTGGGAGGAGTCTGAGGATCCAATCACAAGGTTGTGCTGATGTGAACTTTATGAGCTCATTATGCTTTAATGTTTACGTGGAGAATAGAGGATTACTCGGGCGATGATCCCAGCAAGGAAGCCCAAAGGTGTCGCTTCTTACTTCTCAGTATGCAGCCGAGCTTTATTAGTCTTTGTGTTTTCTTAATGGTAGTTTTCCCCATTTTCATAGTTGTTTAGTTTTTCTGTGGGTCCTCTTCTGAGTCATTTTAAATAGTCTTTTTAAATCACATTAGGGTCAGTTTGAGTCACTCTATAGTCATTTCTGTCTTTTTGTAGCCCTATTAACCCTATTGAGTGTTTAATGGCGCGTTTCCACTGCAGCACCTCGCACGGTTTAAGCGTGCCGTGCCAAACCTGGCCCGTTTTTTCCACTAGTGGTAGTTCTGGCTCAGGGCTACTTTTTCACCTTTTTTCTGGCCCTCCAAAATCGTGGTTCTTTCCGGGCCAACAACCGGGCTGAGTATGCTAAACTAGAGAGAGAATCGCTAGCAAGGGGGCTACAACTACAACAAGATGAACATATGTGACCGTGATTTAATTGTAATACACGTTTCTAAATGATGCCGAAGTAACAACATGCTGATACCAGTTAGTAAGAACCATGAATTAATGCTTTGACGAGTCTGCAGACAGACGGCAGGCGAAGAACCTTTTAAAATGCGTGTTTTCTAAATGGAGCTTGGCTAAGCTAACGTTGTATATGCTCCGACCGTCCACACTCACAACAACGGCCTACAGACATAAATAAAGCAGCGACTGTATTCTCCATGACACAGGCAGTCTGTGGTTTGTACTTGTTTAACTTCTGTCTAGTTTCTGAACAGATATGAGGAGCTGTGTGCTCTGAGTGCTAACAGCTAACGGCTGTGTTGGTTTTGTGTTTCGCATTGAAGAGGACGTCACGGCTCCGCCTACACTGCGTTACTATAGTTACCGCCCCAGTTCCTAAACTGTAATGGAAGCGCAGCATAAAGTGAGACTAGCCTAACTATACCGTACTAAGCCGAACGAGGCCCTGCAGTGGAAAAGCGCCATTATAGTCCTTTCTTGAGTCTCTTCAAAGACGTGTCTGTTTCCCCCTCTATCGTCTCTTTTGCATTTCTATGATAGTTTTGTGCCTCTTTGAGGTCGGCGTAGCTTTACTAAATGTTGTCCCTTTGCTCCCACGCTGCAGACCCATGGTGTGTTTGTTTGGGCACTTCGATCAAACGCATTTAGTAATAAGCTCCACATGAGCCCATTAGAAATTGAATTTCGGCCGAAAACAGAGCCTCAATATTTCATAAATATGTAAGAGCATCCCCTGGAGTTAACTTTTAAATACGTAAGAGCTGCATATTCCCAAACAACTAACTGCAACATGGATTGAGACAGCTACAGCTATACAAATAGGATAAAAAGGGAAAACACGGTACAATAAAAATGACCAAGAAATCAATTCAAATTTAAGAATTACATTTTTTTTAAAGTAAATTATAACATCAACGTTTCTAAATGTAGATTTGATTGAAGGCTGTTGGAGCTATATATTATTTAATCGTTTAACTTTTAGTTTTTGTGTGTGATGTAGTCTAGTGATATTATTGTAGTTAGGTAAAGTAAAGTTTAAGTTTTTCTTCGGTTTGACTTTTCTATGATTTTGGCCGCGATTAATACAATAAAACTAAAACAGTTAACATAATGGAATTAATAATAACACTTATCATGAACTAAGACATTTTGAAAATGATGGGAAATAATCTGTAATATTTCAAAATAAATTGACAATATCTTTGAAAATCCTCCAGTTCTTCCACGTTTCTTTTGTAACCCCTCCCTCTTCCCCTCTTCCCCTCTTCCCCTCCTCAACGTTTCTATTTAAGTACGGTCATATTTACGTCTCCCCTGGGCACAGACATGCAAAATACCACTGTTTGTGTCTGTGTCATTTTCAATTGCTTTGTCATCATTTTGAGTCACGTTAAAATCAGTCTGAGTCACTTTGCAGTCATAATAAAAACACTTGGTAACACTTTATATCAAGGTACACATATTCCCCCTCAACCAGTTGTTAATTAACATGCATGTTAGCAGTATATTGGCTCTTTGTTAGTCAGTATAAAACACTTATTAATGCCTTATTCTATAAGTACTCGGCCATTAGTTAAGAGTTTTTGCTTATTTACTTTACGTAAGGAAGTTGTTGTACATGAGAGGGTCTATATGCTCAATATGCAGTAGCAGTACCACAAGAACAGTAATTCTCCCATGACCTAGTACCTAACACATGTCGTCTCGTCTTATGTAACAAGACATGAAACTGTCTTAATGTGTTAATTGTGTCAAAATAACTTAAAATCATGTATTTCTAACTGAGAATATGTTCACTAATAAGCTAGTAGTTTGGCTCTAATATGCATGTAACAGCTAGTTGATGTGTACCTTAATCTAAAGTGTTACCCAACACTTATCATGAACTTATAAATATTGAAAATGAGGGGAAAACATGGGAAATAATCTTTAATATTTCAAAAATAAATTGACAATATCTTTGAAAATCCTCCAGTCCTGCCACGTTATCTCACCAAAGAGAGTGTTGGAATGTACTCTGTTGTAACCCCTCTCTCTTCCTCTGTGCAGGGAGGCGAACTTTAAGAACTTCACGCTCCTGCAGCTGGACGAGGAGTTTTCTCGCGGACGGGGTCTGGACGTCGGGGCTCGAGCCTGGAAAGGAGGAAACGTTCTGCTCTTCTTCTGCGACGTCGACATCTACTTCACCGCCGACTTCCTGAACTCCTGCAGACTCAACACGCAGCCTGGTGAGACTACTTTAGACATTTAAAAGACTCACAGGCAGAGAGGGCAACAGTACACACATCCTTTCCTCAAGTAGAAGTACAGATACTCGTGTTTAAAAATACTCTGGTGAAAGTAGAAGTACTGACTAAACTTCTTTACTCAAGTCAAAGTAAAGAGGCTTTGAAGTGTACTTCAGTAAAAAGTACCCATAACTAGCAGCTGTTTTAAAGAGTACCTGACCTCCCTTTATATTAATAGAACAATAATGTCATTGTTAGCTAATGAATGTTTCCATGCTGAACAACGGCAACATGACAACGTTTCCATTGGTCCCTCTTCTTTAGAGAAGACCAGGAAGTGATGGATACACGGATCGTGTTCAAATCAATAGGCACGCAATGACTCTAAAGAATAATGATCACGCATCAAACACACATTCAGACTAAAGGAGCCAGCTGTTTGGGAAATGAGAGAAGTAGAAAGTACAGGTATTTGGGTTCAACATGTAAGAAGTAGAAAGTACAGGTATTTGAGTTCAACATGTAAGAAGTAGAAAGTACAGGTATTTGAGTTCAACATGTAAGAAGTAGAAAGTACAGGTATTTGGGTTCAACATGTAAGAAGTAGAAAGTACAGGTATTTGAGTTCAACATGTAAGAAGTAGAAAGTACAGGTATTTGAGTTCAACATGTAAGAAGTAGAAAGTACAGGTATTTGAGTTCAACATGTGAGAAGTAGAAAGTACAGGTATTTGAGTTCAACATGTAAGAAGTAGAAAGTACAGGTATTTGTGTTCAACATGTAAGAAGTAGAAAGTACAGGTATGTGTGTTCAACATGTAAGAAGTAGAAAGTACAGGTATTTGGGTTCAACATGTAAGAAGTAGAAAGTACAGGTATTTGAGTTCAACATGTGAGAAGTAGAAAGTACAGGTATTTGAGTTCAACATGTAAGAAGTAGAAAGTACAGGTATTTGGGTTCAACATGTAAGAAGTAGAAAGTACAGGTATTTGTGTTCAACATGTGAGAAGTAGAAAGTACAGGTATTTGAGTTCAACATGTGAGAAGTAGAAAGTACAGGTATTTGTGTTCAACATGTGAGAAGTAGAAAGTACAGGTATTTGGGTTCAACATGTAAGAAGTAGAAAGTACAGGTATTTGTGTTCAACATGAGAGAAGTAGAAAGTACAGGTATTTGGGTTCAACATGTGAGAAGTAGAAAGTACAGGTATTTGTGTTCAACATGTGAGAAGTAGAAAGTACAGGTATTTGAGTTCAACATGTAAGAAGTAGAAAGTACAGGTATTTGGGTTCAACATGTAAGAAGTAGAAAGTACAGGTATTTGTGTTCAACATGTGAGAAGTAGAAAGTACAGGTATTTGAGTTCAACATGTGAGAAGTAGAAAGTACAGGTATTTGAGTTCAACATGTAAGAAGTAGAAAGTACAGGTATTTGGGTTCAACATGTAAGAAGTCAAAGTAAAAAGTCGTCAGAAAAATAAGTAGCGGAGTAAAGTACTGATACCAGAAACGTGCTTAAGAACAGTAACGAAGTATTTGTTCTCCACTACTTCCCACCTCAGGATTAACATAGATATCTCCAAACACATTGAAGTGCATGTGTTTGGATTATAGTCCTTGTTTTCAAATGTCAGCAAATATAGTTTTGTTCACTTTATGAGATATAAAACAGCTTAATATTTGAGACCCTGTAACGACATATCATGCGATGGAAAAATAACTTTAGGATTATCTAAATAGTTGTGTGATTAATTTTCTGTTCATTTTCTACGGGTACTTGTTCTAATCATCTCCTCTCTTTTAGGCAAAAAGGTTTTCTACCCGGTGTTATTCAGCCAGTACAACCCAACTCTGATCTACGGAAGCCCTGAACACATCCCTCCTGTGGAGCAACAGCTGGTAACACACACACACACACACACACACACACACACACAGTATATTCAAACTGTCTCTGGTATCACTAGAGGAGTCTCTGCTGCTGCTGTCAGAGAGAGAGTGTCTCAGGAGTGTTACACACACGCATACGGATCCTAAAATAATCTCAATAAGAACTGAAACCATAAAAAACTAACCGAAAAACCTGCAAGAAAAGTAGAGAGTCGGAGAAAACCTCCTCGATCTGAAGGTCAAAGACTTAAATGGGTTTACACAGAGATGCAGTTAGAGCGCACACACACACACACACACACACACACACACACACACACACACACATACCACGTATACATCACTTCAGGAGACATTACATTTAATACACTTAATCATAACCAACACAACCCTAACCAAGTGTTCACCCTAAAATTAATGATTCCTCTCATGTCCCCATAAGGGAAGCGAGTCCCCACATGTGACTGTGTAAATATATTTAGGTCCCCACAATGATAGTAATGCTAGGACACACACACACACACACACACTCAGGGACAGTTTCATCCCACAGGCCATAAGAATGTTAAACACCTGAACTTTTGAAAGAACATCCATAACAATTACTGTATAGAGACTATTCTGCACTGTTTCTATTATATTTACTTGTATTTGATCTGTTTTATGTGTTGCTCTGTTGGAGGAGCCTGTGACCTAAAATGTTCATTATCATAACTACACTGTAGCTATGTACGAATGACAATAAAAGCCTTGAAACTTGAAACACACACACACTCACACACTCATATGCAAAGTCGTATTTCTGTTCTGCTTTCTAACCTTCTCTTCTGTGCAGGCGATAAAGAAAGACACCGGCTTCTGGAGGGATTTTGGATTCGGGATGACTTGCCAGTACAGATCCGACTTCATCAATATCGGTAAATATTTGCAACGTCTTAGCGTGCGGGAATTCATAAACAGTGAGACTCGGAGACTTCCTCTGCTGAGCTAATAATGGCAGAGAGCTTAATGGATGACAACACAAATGGTTCAATATTGCTTTACTTCTCTCACCTGGGAGGAGATTTGATTAAATTACTCTGCAGAAGAGAAGCAGCCGCTGCATGGATTAGCATATCTCACAGCTCTGCTCTAAGTGTGTGTTGAGTGATATTGGCTCTCAGAAGGCATTTCAATCAATTTAGTTTCCCTCCAAAGTCACAGCAATTGAAGGAGTGTAGTGAAATTCAGAGGGGATTATGTCACACGCACACGCACACACACACACACACACACACACACACACACACACCATGTATACATCACTTCAGGGGACATTACATTGACTTATATGCATTTCCTGGAGACTTATCCTAACCCTAACCAAGTCTTCACAATAAAATTAATGAGTCCCCATAAGGGAGGCGAGTCCCCGCACGTGACTGTGTAAACAGATGTAGGTCCCCACAAGGATAGTAATTCTAGGCCAGACACACACACACACCATGTATACATCACTTCAGGGGACATTACATTGACTTACATGCATTTCCTGGAGACTTATCCTAACCTTAACCAACACATGCCTAACCCTAACCAAGTCTTCACCCTAAAATGGATGAGTCCCTATAAGGGTGTAAACAGATGTAGGTCCCCACAAGGATAGTAATTCTAGGCCACACACACACACACTTCATGTTCTTGCAGAGCGTTATATGCGAGCATGTGTTAATTTGTGTAAATATGTACCTGCATATGAATGTAATTTTTACTTTAAATTAAGGCTGCATAATTACAGGAGTTCGGTACAGTAACTATGTAGAAACAGCTGTGCCTATTAACCTATTTAAATAAATAGAAATAATAATAATTTGTTTGTATAAATATCTTCATGTATTTATTTTTTTATTATTTTTAAATATTATTTTTCAAATGTATTGTATTTTATTTACATTCTACTTGTTTGAATATATCAATATGTAAACACTTATTTTTAAAAGTTTTAAGGCTAATTCTTACGTATTATTTTAATACTCGTATTTAATGAAGCATTTTTTTCAACAAATCTTTTTTGATGTTTTTATTAATTTATTGAATTTATTCTTTTTTTAAATAAATATAAATATATGGAAATTCCTTTCTGTTGCAACAGATCTTTGAGGCTTTGAGCGCATTCACATACTAAAATAAACACATCATTTTCAGCTCAAATTCCTGCTTTATCGGTTTGGCCTCGGGTTAAACATGAAGACGGGCGACGGACAGAATAATGAAACTAAAACAACGTCTGAGGAACAGCAGAGTATTTCAGACGTGTAGAGATGCAGGTTTTAACTTGTCTTCTGACGTCTGTTTCTGCAGAATCCGTCCAGAACCCCCCCCCCCCTCTTTCTTCATGAAACAACAAACAGCTGATTGTGATCGCAGGCTGTAAACTCTAATCAGGAAACCAATCAGCGACTTTAAGAGGAAATGGGGACATGAATCAGAGAAATGCATTTCTTAACGCCTCAAATCTCCATTTCACATGATAATTATAATAAACGTTGTTTGTTTCGTGCTTTTCATGCAAAAAAAACTGCTTTCCAATAAAAATAAACGAAATTAACATAAAAACAAGATATCATTTTTTAATTAATGGGAAATAAGATTAAACCCACTTTAAATAATAGTGAAATAAGATAATAATCATAATAAGGTGAAAATAGAAAAGAAAGCATAAGACTGATATCAGAAAAATGCACGAATGAAACAAAAAGTGAAAATATATATAAATAAATACTCACATATGAGGGGTTGTATTTGTCTCCTCCTTAGAAACGGGGATCAGACTTCCTTGGTATTTATTAGTCATTGCGCTTTGAAGGAGAAAATGTCTGTCATCAGTTTTTACTGTTCAGAGAAACCTGCTTTTCCAACGCTGAGAAAAACCCCTCAATTCCACTTAAAGCCTGCTAGTTCAAGTCCAGCAGTGTGTGTGTGTGTGTGTGTGTGTGTGTGTGTGTGTGTGTGTGTCAGTGGGTGTGTGTGTGTGGCCTAACATTACTATCCTTGTGGGGACCTAAATATGTTTACACAGTCACGTGTGGGGACCTCCCTTATGGGGACAAATTGGAGGTCCCCATATGGGGTATCATTAATTTTAGGGTGAAGACTTGGTTAGGGTTAGGCATGTGTTGGTTATGGTTAAGGTTAGGATAAGTCCCCAGGATATGCATGTAAGTCAATGTAATGTCCCCTGAAGTGATGTATACATGGTATGTGTGTGTGTGTGTGGCCTAGAATTACTATCCTTGTGGGGACCTACATGTTTACACAGTCACGTGTGGGGACTCGCCTCCCTTATGGGGACTCATTAATTTTAGGGTGAAGACTTGGTGTGTGTGTGTGTGTGTGTGTGTGTGTGTGTGTGTGTGTGTGTGGGTTGTTTCTTTCTTTAGGGTGAAGGCTACATATTGAGCTACAGCTAGCTTGTTATTTGTCTCTACTTGTAAATGCTCCTTATTGTCTTCTGTGTATATGTGACACTGTACTTGTATGCACTTGTCTTGTAAATAAAAATAACAAATCAAAACTTCTACATTGTTCCCCCTCTGCTCTTTTCCCTGCAGGCGGTTTCGACATCGACATCAAAGGCTGGGGGGGTGAAGACGTGCACCTGTACCGGAAGTACCTGCACAGTAACCTTCTGGTGGTTCGAGCCCCGTCCCGAGGGCTTTTCCACCTGTGGCACGAGAAACACTGCGCCGACGAACTGCCGCCCGATCAATATCGCATGTGCATGCAATCAAAAGCCATGAACGAGGCGTCGCACGGCCAATTGGGGATGCTGTTCTTCAGGCAGGAGATCGAAGCGCACCTCCGTAAACAGAAAAAACCCAAAAAGACATGAGGATGGAGAAAATGGCTGGATTATTGATCACCGAAATGACTGCAACACGTTGAAATAACGCAGATGAATTCAACTGATCTGAACTCCTTTTTAAAAGGAATGGTTAATTGACATCTTGGAAAATATTACTTCTTGCTGAGAGTTAGCTAATAAGATAACTCTCTTGTGTCTGAAGGCTACATATTGAGCTACAGCTAGCATGCAATTAGCTTAGCATAAAGACTTTTACATCTCTAATCCGAAAACAAAAAGTGTAAGAATGACAAATGAGTGAGATAAGGTTCACTCTTATGTCTGTATGCTAAAAAGTGAGCTAGAGTTAGCAGGTAATTAGCTTAGCATAAATAATGTTACATCTCTCTGTAAGATAAGATTCGCTCTAATGTCCGAACTCTACATATTGAGCTAGAGTTAGCAGGTAATTAGCTTAGCATAAATAATGTTACATCTCTCTGTAAGATAAGATTCACTCTAATGTCCGTACTCTACATATTGAGCTAGAGTTAGCAGGTAATTAGCTTAGCATAAATAATGTTACATCTCTCTGTAAGATAAGATTCACTCTAATGTCCGAACTCTACATATTGAGCTAGAGTTAGCAGGTAATTAGCTTAGCATAAATAATGTTACATCTCTCTGTAAGATAAGATTCACTCTAATGTCCGATCTCTACACATTGAGCTAGAGTTAGCTTAGCATAAAGACAACTAGCTAGCTTGCAAAAAGCTACACACACAAGTTGAAGTGTAGAAATAACACTTTCTTATTTTTCTTTGCTGGGAACCTATAGTTATTGTTAGACCTATTGCTAGCAGCTTATTAGCATAGCTTAGCATAAAAGACTGGAAGTCTTTCAAAGCAAAATGTTTGTATTTTTTCTGCAGTTGTGTGCTGGAAGATCTCAGAGAGAAAGACTATATTGACACTATTCTAATTCCTGGATGCTAAATATAGACCTAGAGTTAGCAGGTAATTAGCTTAGCATAAAGGTGGGAAACATGCGGTCAGCGCTAGGTAAAAGCGAAGTGTAAATATCACACATTTTGAGAGTGAGATAGGATTAACACTAGTATGATGTCTGTACGCTAAATCTAGAGCGAGCTAGTATTTAGCTTAGCTTATTATAAAGACTAAAAACAGGGAAATAGCTAGCCTGAAAAAGCTGCATACATTTCACATCCGAAGTAAAACATATGGGGTTTTGTGCTTGGGAATGTATTGCTGTTAATAGTCCGCAATAGAAACATATATTTAGTTTTCTTGTGGAACACAGTTAGTTGTTTCCCCTCTGATTCCAGTCTTTATGCTAAGCTAAGCTAACTAACTCTCGCTTTAGCTTCATATCTAGCTCATCTAACTCTCCACAAGAAAGCAAATCTTTCCCAAAATGTCAAACGATTCCTTCGTCGTAAAATGTGAAGACTTTCTTTTTACTTTTCAAAGACTCGGAGCACTTCAGATGAATAAAAAGAAGACTTGAGGAATGCGTCGACGCAACTGGAGTCGGACATTGTTCATTTCCTGTCTGAAAACATCTGTAATTTAATGTTTGATTTGTATTTTCCTCTGTAGCTCCAACTGTTTCTGTCTGACTCTGAACTATGTGTACTTGTAGGGAAACAGTGCCACCTAGTGGACTGAAAATGAGCAACACGTCTGCATTAAAAACAATGAAGGACTTGCCTTTAATGGCTTTGTAAAAGATATTTTTATAAATTATTCATTCCTTTTTATTTATGTTTCTTCTTATTTGTAAATGCCACCATGTATTAGAAGCATTATTGGATGCAGACAGTATTCTGTGCGGGTCTAAAAACATGTCAGTAAAATCTAAATAAATCTCAATAAGCCTTTGAAATATCACACTTATGTTTTAAAGCCCAATAAATATGTGAAATAGGTTTATTTTTAAAAGGTTTAATTAAAGTTATTTGTGCTTTTTGTCACATGTTCTGGTTGCATAATGGATATATTAAGATAAAGGGTTATTGACCGGTAACGACGCTGACGATGGCTTAAAAAGTCAGAATTGATCTTTTGTCAATTAAACGTGTTTTGCAGTCGCAGAAACTGGAGATGTTTTAAAATGTATCTTTTGTTCATTTCAATGACTTTGAAATGTAATTTTCAAGTTGAATAAAAATATATTTGTGCATTAAGTGTGTTATTAATGTGTGTTTAATCCTTAAGGACGATGTAAGACAGAACATATCGCTGATAGAGGGCCATATGTCCATTTACCATTCAAACAAAGGAGTCCAATGGATGCGTTTCAGGCAGGGAATCAAAGGGATTTTAGCCTCTGCAGACCATTTACATGCACTAAAACCTAAATAACACACTTAAAGGGAACATCCTAAAAAGCATAATAGGGACTTTTTAATATACCCATCTCTTGCAGGACGGTTGTGTGTGTTTTAGTGTATTTAATTAACCTAGAACACAGCTTATGGGTTCTAAATACGTGTTCTTTCAAAGTGAATGAAGGTTTGAAGCTAATTGTTAGCTAGAAAATAGAGAATATCCGTTTCCTTATTGTAATTTAACCTTCAAACCACTAGATGGGGTCAGTGTTGTGATAATAATGTTCCTATATCTTCCTGTTTGTTCCTGAGGTGTAAAAAAAATACTGCAATTAGTGTACATTTACTGAGGTCTTTACACTAAAGTTTATTTAATAAAAGTTGTACAATAATCTAACAAATAGGGTAGGTTTTTAAATGCTCGTTTCCTGCATAAAACAAAAAAGATTAGAATCAAAATGAACGTCGTTGCTAATCATTGACTTATCAAACAATGTGAGAAATAAATAAAAATTCTTAAAAACAATTGAATTATGTAGACTAATTAGTAATTACAAGAATTCAATACCTAAACTAAATTAATATTAAGTAGGTTTGGGGAATGATAGTGAATGAACTCTGTTTAAGTGGGAAATAATATGCATATTTTGAATTTTTAAAGCAGTTTGAAGCTGGGAACAATTCTGTCTTCTAGCTTCAATTGGATTTATTTTATCTGACACTCCGCAAAAAACAAATATGAATTAAAATAATTTGGAAAGGATATTTCCTTATTTACTGTTAAAAAAAAGCAAAGTAAATAATGAACATGTAATAATAATAATTAATAATGTTTTGTGTTATCTTCTTTTTAAAAAAATGAAAATAAGATAGTGTCAAAATTCTAAAAATTAAATAAAGATTAGGTCACAAACCAGGATACTGCCCAATTTCCCCACTGGCCCCTGAACGCACCACCAGGGCCGCGCAGCCTCCATCGACACCGGATTTGTTCGGGTTAGTTCCGCGTGCACCCTCAGACACACACACACACACGCACAAACACACACACACACCGAACCGGGAACAGGTGTGTGTTTTTCACCACAATCTTCCGGTGTGGGTTCGTTTGTTTTACTCTGCCATGCGGCGCGTCGTGCGGAGTTATCAGCTGTTCTGCCAATCCCCGCCTTGCAACACAATAACAAACAACAACAAATGCTCCTCTTGATGTGTCCTGCAGTTCCGTTGGTTCTTCTCCAGGGTGCGGACGGGTTATTGTGTTTTTGCACCATTTGCTGACCTTTTTCTGATCGGAAATAAACTCCACCCCCACCCACCTCACTGCCGCTGTTCGTACCCGGAGAAGAGGCTTCATTTGCGGCGGAGACAGACAGGAGGCAAGATGTTCGAGGCGAGAGGAATCCCCTTCGTGCTGCTCGACATAACATGTCTCATCCTGGGTATGTTCTTTCATTTATATTCTGTATTATTCACTCCCTGTGTGCCGCTGCTGTAATCCGATTTAAAGGGTTGATATGTAATCCTACTGTTTGGATAGTGGTGGGGAATGGGAGTTCATTTTAACCTCTAATTGAACCACTAATCTAATGTGTGTTTTATTTGTGATGGTGTGTTTTTGAAGTGTTTCCCCTTCTTTACTGTTCATGATTTATTACCTGTGTGTTGTTTCCTTTCTGTTCAAATGAGTGCGGCTCCAAAGTCTGTTGGAGTTTGGCACTGTCAGATGTTTAGAGGCTCTTAAGGGTTAACACATAATCTGTATTGAGTGAACGTGGTGATGCAGTACAGCACTGCGAGTTCCTATCATCCACATCATATTCATTCTTATTGAAGCTCTTAAAACTCATTTCATTGAAATAAAGCAAGCTTTTATATGGAATCTGTCTTCTCGTTTTATAATATATCTATTGTTATTACATTGATAGTTATACTCGCTTTATTTTTTAAATACATACTTATGTTATGTTTTGGTCATGTATGAACTTTGCCTTTTTAAAAAAAAAGTTAAACTCTTTTTTTAAATGTATTTTGGAAATTGGTACATTTGTATTTACTGTTTACAAACTGGTTGCAGGAGCTTTCCAAGACTGAAGTCCTTCTGAGTCAAACTTCTCTGTTCTACCAGAAGTCTTTCAGTAAACAGCAGAGGTGTAGAAGTACTCAGATCTGGTACTTGGGTAAAAGTAGAAGTACTCAGATCTTGTATTTAAGTAAAAGTAGAAGTACTCTGATCTGGTACTTGAGTAAAAGTAGAAGTACTCAGATCTTGTTCTTGATTAAAAGTAGAAGTATTCAGATCTTGTACTTGAGTAAAAGTAGAAGTACTCAGATCTTGTACTTGAGTAAAAGTAGAAGTACACAGATCTTGTACTTGAGTAAAAGTAGAAGTATTCAGATCTTGTACTTGAGTAAAAGTAGAAGTACCAGAGTGTAGGAATACTCTGTCACAGTAAAAGTCCTGCATTCAAAATGTTCCTCAAGTGAAAGTAGAAAAGTATTCTCATCAAAATATAGTGAAAGACAGTGAAAGTAGTCGTTGTGCAGATTGGTCCATTTCAGAATAATATCTATGATATGTTTTATAATGATTGATCATGAAAGTGTTCTCAAAGCTGGTGAAGGAGCAGCTAGTCTGAAGTACTTTGTAGACTGCAGGGTAGCTGGTGAAGGAGCAGCTAGTCTGAAGTACTTTGTAGACTGCAGGGTAGCTGGTGAAGGTGCAGCTAGTCTGAAGTACTTTGTAGACTGCAGGGTAGCTGGTGAAGGTGCAGCTAGTCTGAAGTACTTTGTAGACTGCAGGGTAGCTGGTGAAGGTGCAGCTAGTCTGAAGTACTTTGTAGAGTGCAGGGTAGCTGGTGAAGGTGCAGCTAGTCTGAAGTACTTGTAGACTGCAGGGTAGCTGGTGAAGGAGCAGCTAGTCTGAAGTACTTTGTAGACTGCAGGGTAGCTGGTGAAGGAGCAGCTAGTCTGAAGTACTTTGTAGACTGCAGGGTAGCTGGTGAAGGAGCAGCTAGTCTGAAGTACTTTGTAGACTGCAGGGTAGCTGGTGAAGGTGCAGCTAGTCTGAATGGCTTTGTAGACTGCAGGGTAGCTGGTGAAGGAGCAGCTAGTCTGAATGGCTTTGTAGACTGCAGGGTAGCTGGTGAAGGAGCAGCTAGTCTGAAGTACTTTGTAGACTGCAGGGTAGCTGGTGGATTTACTCCAGGTGGAACTAAAGTCTGATTCAACACTTGGTTAGATTTCACATCATTCATCCAGATCTGTGAAGTAACTAAAGGTATAAATACATGCAGTGAAGTAAAAGTACACCATTTACCTCTGAACTGTAGTGGAGTATAAGTACACAGTAGCATAAATACTCAAGTGAAGTACAAGTACCTCTGTATCTCACGTGAAAGAGAAGTGTACTCTCCAGGTGACCGAAGCAGAAACTGGATTAGATGCAGATGATTAGATTATTTGGAGTAATCAGCGTTCAGACTGAAACCTTCACGACTGCAGGGGACATCTTAACATGCACATACCTTTACGCTCGATACATGTGAGACAGAAGATATATTTATGCGTAAGAAAACGTTTTTAGAGAGTACTTGTACATGGACAAGTGAGTTTGGGGCCACTGGAATCTTCTTCTTCTGCATCGTATTTGACATTTTCCCACGGTTTTACGACATCGCTGACGTAAGTGAGCGGTGAGATTTCACTGCATCACATCGGGTTGGGTATCGTTTGGATTTTAACGATTCCGGTTCTTTTCGGTTCCGGTTCTTTGAGAGGGTAAAAATAAGTCCCATGACAAACTGGGAGAAAAATATATTTATGAAAACATTAAGTCAAATCTGTATTCCTATTTACAAATCACTTCATACTGTTGAATTTCTTACAGTTATTGAATACAATAATTGTGCAGTTAGTTCCAAGTGGTGCAGTTTGAGAACACTTGGCCCAGTGTCCTCTGATGTTACGCTGCAACCTGCCTGAGAGACACCGTCCACACAGGCTGTGTCCAACACATGTCCTGCAACACACAGCTGCAGCTGCTCACTGTTTGGAAAAGTACATCAATAGTATTTTCATTTCAATAATGTACTTTCTATACCCTGCTTCATAAGCAATACTGACGTCCTCCTCCGAGTCCGGGGGTCCGGGATGTGAGGACAGTGAGGACACACACAGGGAGGCTGCTTTCAAACCCTGCTGACAAAACCAGCTTAGACCAGTCAGCCTGTCCAGCCAGTGGATATTAGGCTGGAATGGTTGGGTGGTTTCGAGGGGTTTTGGACCCTTTAGCTGGCCGGGGTAGCTGGTTTAGCTGGTTTAGCTGGTTTAGCTGGTTTAGCTGGTGCCAGCTAAACCAGCTAAACCAGCTAAACCAGCCACCCTGGCCAGCTAAAAAAAAACGGGTTATGCTGGTCTCTGCTGGTCTCTGCTGGTCTCTGCTGGTCTCTGCTGGTCTCTGCTGGTCTCTGCTGGTCTCTGCTGGTCTCTGCTGGTCTCTGCTGGGCTGGTCACCAGCTTCCGTCGATCACCAGCTTATGTTTGATAATAGTACACCGTGCTGGAAGCGCACCAGGAGACCAGGACTCCAGGAGACCGGGACTCCAGGAGACCGGGACTCCAGGAGACCGGGACTCCAGGAGACCAGGAGACCGGGACTCCAGGAGACCAGGACTCCAGGACTCCAGGACTCCAGGAGACCAGGACTCCAGGAGACCAGGACTCCAGGACTCCAGGACTCCAGGAGACCGGCACACATTAAATACTGGTCTGATTATTCAACCAGAGAACATAAATATATTACAAAGGTTGATTGTGTCGTGTATTCTGGTATCTAACCAAACAAAGACATCGTGTTGTGTTCATTACAGTATTTTAATTTAATAAATATCTAGTTAATATAATAAAGTACACGGTAACAATACAATCATTACACAAATAAACACCAACCTGCAAATCAAAATAAGGATATGATCTAAAACCGGTGCATTTGAAAAGTAATGAATATAATTCAATATTTAAATGGTAACAAAAACATCAACACTGTGTGATAAGAACAAGGCAACAAAGAAAGTGTTTTTTGTTTGTGAGAAATACACATTTTAACGAAGATATTGAATACATTGAGTACTCTACAATATACCATCTCTCCAAAGGACAGGAATATATAGATATACGTCCAGATGATGGCTTTGTGTCAGAGAGGAGGCTCCGTGTGTTTCTGCTGCAGCTGCTGCAGAGCGTCAGCTTAGAAGTGGCTCAGCTGACGAGACAACAGCTGCAGCACTTCCTGTTTCAATGGGTCCTTAGTATACAGCCAGGGGAAGTACTCTGAGCATGGAGTACAAGTACAAGTACTCAGAGCATGTAGTACAAGTAGAAGTACTCAGAGCAGGGGCTTGAGTAAAAGTAGAAGTACTTAGATCTTGTTCTTGAGTAAAAGTAGAAGTACTCAGAGCATGGAGTACAAGTAGAAGTACTCAGATCTTGCACTTGAGTAAAAGTAGAAGTACTCAGAGCATGTAGTAAAAGTAGAAGTACTCAGATCTTGTACTTGAGTAAAAGTAGAAGTACTCAGATCTTGTACTTGAGTAAAAGTAGAAGTACTCAGATATTGCTATTGAGTCAAAGTAGAAGTACTCAGATATTGCTATTGAGTAAAAGTAGAAGTACTCAGATATTGCTCTTGAGTAAAAGTAGAAGTACTCAGATATTGCTCTTGAGTAAAAGTAGAAGTACTCAGATATTGCTATTGAGTCAAAGTAGAAGTACTCAGATATTGCTCTTGAGTAAAAGTAGAAGTACTCAGATCTTGTACTTGAGTAAAAGTAGAAGTACCAGAGTGTAGGAATACTCTGTCACAGTGAAAGTCCTGCATTCAAAATGTTCCTCAAGTGAAAGTCAGTGAAAGTATTCGTTGTGCAGATTGGTCCATTTCAGAATAATATATATGATATGTTTTATAATGATTGATCATGAAAGTGTTCTCAAAGCTGGTGAAGGTGCAGCTAGTCTGAAGTACTTTGTAGACTGCAGGGTAGCTGGTGAAGGTGCAGCTAGTCTGAAGTACTTTGTAGACTGCAGGGTAGCTGGTGAAGGAGCAGCTAGTCTGAAGTACTTTGTAGACTGCAGGGTAGCTGGTGAAGGTGCAGCTAGTCTGAAGTACTTTGTAGACTGCAGGGTAGCTGGTGAATGTGCAGCTAGTCTGAAGTACTTTGTAGACTGCAGGGTAGCTGGTGAAGGAGCAGCTAGTCTGAAGTACTTTGTAGACTGCAGGGTAGCTGGTGAAGGTGCAGCTAGTCTGAAGTACTTTGTAGACTGCAGGGTAGCTGGTGGATTTACTCCAGGTGGAACTAAAGTCTGATTCAACACTTGGTTAGATTTCACATCATTCATCCAGATCTGTGAAGTAACTAAAGGTATAATGTTACACAGATGACTTAGTGAACTCTGTGATCTTCTAACATCATAAACTTCTATCTGACAGGTTTGGACACAGACGATGGAACCGTCTCCTCTTTTTGTCTCCAGCCCCTCTCTCTGTTTCTGTGTCTAACTGCTCCCGATGTCTCGCTCCACAGGGGGTCTGCCTCTGGCGGCCTATAACCTGGGTAAAGTGGTCCCCTACCAGAGGGGCTTTTTCTGTACCGACGACAGCCTCAGATACCCGTTCCACTCGAGCACGGTCACGTCCACCGTGCTCTACACCGTGGGCTTCACGCTGCCCATTAGTTGCGTAAGTAGGAGGCGTTCAATGACTCAAGTTGGCTCGTTCATCGCAGGTGGAGGAACATCTGCACTTTGAGGTGGTCTATGAGCTCATAGGAAGGGGACGATATGAACACTTTACGTCAGGGGTGTCCAACTAAATGTCTTCATAATTAACTACGTCTGAAAGCAGAAGTCTAGGGCAAATAATTGCAAGTATCTTCAGTGAGAATGTCACAAAATGAGATGCATTGTGGGAAATGTAGTTTATGGGCATCGTGACTATATTTTTGGATTTTTGCCCCGATTTAAATATATATTTATACATATCGTCCCTTCCACGTGTGAAGCAACCACTTTTTTACACTATTTTTTTAACTAGACTTCCTGCGATGGAGAGCCAACTTGCGAAATAATGAAATTTAAAAAAAGAGTGTAATGCAGGATGTATTCAGCTCCCTGTGGGATAAGAATGACTCAGTTCCTTGGTATTTATTGAGCTCTGTTTGTCATGTCAGTGTGACCTTCATAGAGGCTCTGAAGGGTGTGTTGGAAAAGCTGAAGGCAAAGGAGGATGTCCACTTTAAAGAATTCATACATTTTAAATCATGACACACACACACACACTTTAAAGTAGAGACACTACATACTGATATACACCTGAACATCAGCAGGAGAGGACTCTTTAAAGTAGAGACACTACATACTGATATACACCTGAACATCAGCAGGAGAGAACTCTTTAAAGTAGAGACACTACATACTGATATACACCTGAACATCAGCAGGAGAGGACTCTTTAAAGTAGAGACACTACATACTGATATACACCTGAACATCAGCAGGAGAGGACTCTTTAAAGTAGAGACACTACATACTGATATACACCTGCACATCAGCAGGAGAGGACTCTTTAAAGTAGAGACACTACATACTGATATACACCTGAACATCAGCAGGAGAGGACTCTTTAAAGTAGAGACACTACATACTGATATACACCTGAACATCAGCAGGAGAGGACTCTTTAAAGTAGAGACACTACATACTGATATACACCTGAACATCAGCAGGAGAGGACTCTTTAAAGTAGAGACACTACATACTGATATACACCTGAACATCAGCAGGAGAGGACTCTTTAAAGTAGAGACACTACATACTGATATACACCTGAACATCAGCAGGAGAGGACTCTTTAAAGTAGTAAGAGAAGAGAGATCAGGAAGAACCATCCAGTGTCTCTTTCTTGGAGAGAAAATGAAACTCTTCTTCTCGTCTCGTCTCGTCTCTCATGTTTCTCTCTAACTTGTCTCTTAACATAACCCGTCCTTTTTCCGGTGCCAACTTTAACCACTAATATTTAACCACTAATATTTGCATCCTGACGTTCCTGATAGTTGCCGACGTTCCCGCTAACATCACTGCAGATTTTGCACACTGTTGCATCATGGGAAAAAGATGGTCTAGCAGTGACACATTTTTTTGTAACCTGTACATTTTGTCTTTGTTTTGTCTCACTGCTTTCTCTGCCAGCTGGACTTCCCTTTGTTATATTCACGGTGACTCACAATCCTTTCCGCCGAGGCTTTTTCTGTAACGATGATTCGATCAAGTTCCCTCTTAAAGAAGACACCATTTCCTATCAGTTGTTAGGAGGTGTCATGATTCCCGTCACGGTGCTCACTGTAAGTGCCTCTGGTTTGTTCTCTGCTAACTCCTGTGGTCCTCTTGACTTCTGCCTGGCTTTCCTCTCATGTTTCTCTAAATGCACGGTTCTGCTGAAGACATTATTCTGTCATCTTACAGGATGCACGATCTATTAAAGCTAATTACCGGCTTCTCCTGATCATTTCTAACCTTTAGTTTCTGCTCATATCAGTCAGCTTTCACTCATTCAACCTCCATGTATGGATGAAAACACAAAAGGCTAAGACTTAGTAAGAAAAGATCAATCAAATCAAATCAAGTTTTATTTATAAAGCACATTTAAAAGTGATTTTTGGTCGAGCCAAAGTGCTGTACATATAAACACATTACTACAATCACAATACAAGACAATCATTTACAACAGAAATATAAAACTCAAACACAGAACAGTCAGGAGTCGTGCTCCGCTCTGACTAGAAGGTCAGAGAGAAGAAGTGAGTTTTAAGAGTAGATTTCAAACCCCCAGGGTCTGGGCCGACCTCACATGGAGGGGCAGAGTGCTCCAGAGCCTGGGGCCAGCTGCTGCGAAGGCTCGATGCCCTCGGGTTTTGAGCCTGGTCTTAGGCACTACCAGCAGCAGCTGATCAGCCGACCTTAAGGCTCTGGGGTGTAGCGCTGGAGGAGTTCTGCTATATAGGCCGGAGCCAGCCCATTTAAGGCTTTGAAAACAAATAAAAGGATTTTAAAATCTATTCTGAACCGAACTGGAAGCCAGTGCAGTGAGGCCAGAGTTGGGGTGATGTGGTCACGCTTTTTGTGTCCTGTCAGAAGACGTGCAGCAGCGTTCTGCACTAGCTGGAGGCGTCTGATTGAGGCCTGGTCCATACCCACATACAGTAATCCAGCCTCGTGGTTACAAAGGCGTTAAGAACTCTTTCTAGGTCTTTGAAAGATAAAAGCGACTTGGTCTTGGCCAATAGACTTTGTAACTCTACCTATTTTTCTATAAAGTGAAGATTTGTTTACCTCCCTCTGATAGAATAACTGTATGCGGTTGAAAAAACCTAATACAGAAAAGATCAATTCGATCTCGCTGACACACAGAAAGAAACGTATTCGATTTTTGAATATTTATTTCGTGTTTTCTCGTGAAGCACAAAACATTAATGCTGTTTTTCAAACTGCACCGTGTTGTCATTCTCTAACACTGTAAACGATGACATGCTTTAACCACATTAACGGATGCACACACCACTTCCTGTCACCACATGAGTAGATCCTTCTCTCGTAGGAAATCCTTTAAATGAACCATTTCCACATATCGTGCATCCACCGTAATAATGTATTGTCCTTAGTGCATGCACCCTAACGCACCCTGTGAGCTAACCTACTAACTGCGTGATGCATTCAATGTTTTCCAAACTCTTTAACGCTGTCAGAGGAAACAGAGAGGCGACCGTTATTTGAAAAGCTCCGACCTTAACGCACTCTGCAGCTGCTGCAGGAAAGTCTGCAGAAAGAGGCAGAAGTGGAACTCCTCCTCCTCCTCCTCCTCCTCCTCCTCCTCAGAAGAAAAGCAGACGTAACCTGTGTCAGGAATTATAAAAATGTGAAAGTGCTTAAAGACGGGCTCAGCAGTTAGAGAGTGAACATATCCCGTTACTTTCATAACTTAGGAGCATTGCACAGAACAATAGTTCCACCATATCATCACGGAGCAAAGATAGAGTCGGAAAGCGGTGCATTTATGAGTAAAAGAAGAACCACTAATGTAAAAGACAAAATCATAAATTCTCTGAGATTAAAGTCAGATTTATACCAGAGAATATCCAGCTTTTTATATTGCTCCTTTTAAGCCTTTTAATTAATTAATTAATTATGCATTCAATCATTTATTTAAAGTGATATATTTATTTATATTTACATAATTATTATCTATTTTTTTCGTTCACCAAAAACTTTCCTTGCAGGTTTTATCTCTAAATATGAATGAAAACAAGCTTCCATTCAATACGTACAACACATGTTAAAGTGAAGCAGCTCAGTGACAAACAGACGCCTTTAAACTTTATTGACACCGTTTTAACTTGACGGTTTTAGAGACGCAGGAGCTTCGAGGCAGAGTTTCTATTTCTGTGCGAATGAATATCCAGAAAACCCTCCGGCTGTTTTCTGTTGGCAGCGTCACGAAGCGAACTCTCGTTCTGTTGGACCATGACAGGAACCTCTGAGTCATTATTCAGTACACACACACACACACACACACACACACACACACACACACACACACACACACACACACGCGTATACATCACTTCAGGGGACATTACATTGACTTACATGCATTTCCTAGAGTCTTATCCTAACCTTAACCAACACATGCCTACACACACACACACACACACACACACACACACACACACACACACACACACACACACACACACACACACATAGGTTTAAAACTGTCTTACTATGACGTCCATCTATTCATTTAAATGGACATCCTCCTACTGTTTTCATATTTCCAACACAATTCAAATAGTTTGTGTTTTAACCCTTTGCTGTTTCTGAGCTTCACATCGACACCACTCTCTCTGTGGTAAATATGAAGTTACAATAAGCAGCTGATTAGCTTAGCTTAGCATAATGACTGTCTGTGAATAAGGGAAAACAGGTCATTCAAAAATTAAAATAAATACCGTGTATATAATCCAACTTTAAATAATGCTGCACGATTTGAAGAACTGTTAAATATAACAGAAGTGATATTTCTGCTGCTTTTGGCTTTAGCTCTAAAACTAAAAATGTAAATGCATGACCACAAAAACAAGATTAGAGGCATTCCCTAAATCTCTACATTTTGATATCGCAATCTTACACAATGTGTTTATCGTGCAAGTTGACCTTCTGGTAATTATTAAAAAGCTAAATCTTGTTCAGCAGAACCTTCTAAGCATCCTGATTAAACCTATATCTGGATGCTAGTCTCGATGCTAAGCTAAATTATCTTTCATCCAACTAGACAACATGTGTTTACTTGCAAGTTGACATCGCATTGACTTTTAAAACATCTATATGCTGTGCAGCCTTCCCTTTCACATCTCACTATTCAGCACGTTCTTTACCTATACTCATCAGTCTTTATGCTAAGCTAACTAGCTGCAGGTGCTAGCGTAGCAACAGGAGAGCGGTATCGATCAATTTTGATTAAAATTGGTGTTAGATTCTGATAGTTTGTTACCTTTTTAAATCTTTATTTTAGACGTGGAGATACAATGAGGGAATGTTTCAGGCTTTCTTGTTGACTTTTTTAATATTTCTGTACAATCCTCTAACCCTGACTCCCCCCCCCCCCCCCCCCCCTCCCCCCCCCACAGATGGTTATTGGCGAGTGTCTTCTAGTTTATCTGGAGCACCTTAAGTCCAAGTCTTCTTACGGCAGCTACGTGTCGTGTGTTTACAAAGCGGTCGGTACCTTCCTGTTCGGCGCCGCTATGAGCCAGTCTCTGACGGACATCGCCAAATACTCCATCGGTCGTCTCAGGCCGCACTTCCTCGATGTCTGCAGACCGGACTGGAACTTCATCAACTGCTCAGTGGGCGATTACATCGAGACGTTCACCTGCCAAGGGGACGCCAAGATGGTCAACGAGGGCAGGTGTGTACTGTCCCTCATAATTATTCATGTTTTATTTACTTATTTTACTCGGAGGACTCTTTAAAGTAGAGACACATACTGATATACACCTGAACATCAGCAGGAGAGGACTCTTTAAAGTAGAGACACTACATACTGATATACACCTGAACATCAGCAGGAGAGGACTCTTTAAAGTAGAGACACTACATACTGATATACACCTGAACATCAGCAGGAGAGGACTCTTTAAAGTAGAGACACTACATACTGATATACACCTGAACATCAGCAGGAGTGGACTCTTTAAAGTAGAGACACTACATACTGATATACACCTGAACATCAGCAGGAGAGGACTCTTTAAAGTAGAGACACTACATACTGATATACACCTGAACATCAGCAGGAGAGGACTCTTTAAAGTAGAGACACTACATACTGATATACACCTGAACATCAGCAGGAGAGGACTCTTTAAAGTAGAGACACTACATACTGATATACACCTGAACATCAGCAGGAGAGGACTCTTTAAAGTAGAGACACTACATACTGATATACACCTGAACATCAGCAGGAGAGGACTCTTTAAAGTAGAGACACTACATACTGATATACACCTGAACATCAGCAGGAGAGGACTCTTTAAAGTAGAGACACTACATACTGATATACACCTGAACATCAACAGGAGAGGACTCTTTAAAGTAGAGACACTACATACTGATATACACCTGAACATCAGCAGGAGAGGACTCTTTAAAGTAGAGACACTACATACTGATATACACCTGAACATCAGCAGGAGAGGACTCTTTAAAGTAGAGACACTACATACTGATATACACCTGAACATCAGCAGGAGAGGACTCTTTAAAGTAGAGACACTACATACTGATATACACCTGAACATTAGCAGAAGAGGACTCTTTAAAGTAGAGACACTACATACTGATATACACCTGAACATCAGCAGGAGAGGACTCTTTAAAGTAGAGACACATACTGATATACACCTGAACATCAGCAGGAGAGGACTCTTTAAAGTAGAGACACTACATACTGATATACACCTGAACATCAACAGGAGAGGACTCTTTAAAGTAGAGACACTACATACTGATATACACCTGAACATCAGCAGGAGAGGACTCTTTAAAGTAGAGACACATACTGATATACACCTGAACATCAGCAGGAGAGGACTCTTTAAAGTAGAGACACTACATACTGATATACACCTGAACATCAACAGGAGAGGACTCTTTAAAGTAGAGACACTACATACTGATATACACCTGATCATCAGCAGGAGAGGACTCTTTAAAGTAGAGACACTACATACTGATATACACCTGAACATCAGCAGGAGAGGACTCTTTAAAGTAGAGACACTACATACTGATATACACCTGAACATCAGCAGGAGAGGACTCTTTAAAGTAGAGACACTACATACTGATATACACCTGAACATCAACAGGAGAGGACTCTTTAAAGTAGAGACACTACATACTGATATACACCTGAACATCAGCAGGAGAGGACTCTTTAAAGTAGAGACACTACATACTGATATACACCTGAACATCAGCAGGAGAGGACTCTTTAAAGTAGAGACACTACATACTGATATTCACCTGAACATCAGCAGGAGAGGACTCTTTAAAGTAGAGACACTACATACTGATATACACCTGAACATCAGCAGGAGAGGACTCTTTAAAGTAGATACACTACATACTGATATGCACCTGAACATCAGCAGGAGAGGAGGTGTTGAAACAGACCTTGGTAATAAAACCTAACGAGCAAATTAAATAATAATGCCAACCTCTATAAAACGTCACTCTTAAACTGCAGGTTTGTTCGAGCTCTGTTTCGTAGAAAAATGTTGTACCTTGCAAGTTATATGATCTGTGAACCTTTAAGTACTTATCATTTGGCTTTCTTTACCTCTTATATGTAAACAAAGCATCTAAAACTCAGGCCTCTTCTCTGCTCGGGAGGTTAATCTAATCCGAGGAGGAATCGTGTTTCAGTCATTTGATCTGTTCTTCTCCCGCTGCTGTTTACTATCTCTATTAGCAGAACACATTAGAAACATGACATTAATCTAGAAGAAGCCCATGACGTCTGCCTGCTGTTGAGTGGTTTCTCTCGTCGTGCTTTATTCAAATAACCAGACGGCAGAGAGGGGAAGGGGCTCCGGGAAATACGAACCATGGAGCACCACACCCTGGTAAACACAGAGCAGATAACACACTCCAACAACACACACGTTAACCTTCAAGCAGAACACTTTAGGTTCAGAGAACACACAGGAGAACCAGCAGGAATGTATGTTTCTCCAAATGACAGTAGGCAATACTCTGACTGTGGATAAGGACTCTAGACTCTTAAAGTGATCCTGAAGAGAGGATACAGACAGCCCTTTAAGACTAGGTACCAAAGCCTTATTTATGCTCTCTTTAAAGTCACCAGACTCCATTGAGAATGTCAGTATTTTAACCCCGCATGTCACGTTGGTTGCTTATTTACCACTGCATGGATCGGTTGCTTTCTTTGTGTCATTGTGTGACTTTTGTGCTTTAAACGGTTAGTTCGGATTCACCGAAGTGACGCGAGACGACGAAGAAAACAACTTGATCAATGCATAGGTCGACGAGCATCACCTGTGTTGTGCCAAGTAAAATGACTGCTTTTGTGAATGGAGTCTGGTGGCTTTAAAGAGAGGCGATGTTACAGCTTCAGGTTCGGCCGTAAAAGGCTAGTTCACCAACGTCACACAATAACACATCCAAACTAACCTAATGAGGCATTGGGACCAGAAGCTCCTGTGTTAGTGAGCAGGTCAAATACTGTTTGTCAAAGTACAGCAATGAAAATATTCCACTTGAAATGATTAAAACTGTTTTAAATGTGCATAGTTTTAGCTCTTTTATGACGGTATTTAAATGTATTTCTCGTGCACTAGGTCTTAATGCTTCTAATGGTTTTGTAAAGCACTCTGAATTCGGCCTTGCCTTGATATTGATTCTCTCTAAGGACATTGCTTAGCTTCCTGCTGATACTCCTGTTTCTCCAAACTGCATCTCCTGCAGGTAATACCCTAACTCTGGATAACATCCTCAAACAAACCACACACACATTTAGAGTTCCTTGCCGTCAGACAGTGCTTTAGGACTCTTCAAAGCCACCAGACTCTTCAAAGCCACCAGACTCTTCAAAGCCACCAGACTCTTCAAAGCCACCACACTCCAACCTGTATCACATAAGTTGCTGCTCTGGTTTCTTTGTGTTATTGTGTGATCTGGGTGCAGGGTCTCCGCGGGGTCTTAAAAAGTATTAAACGGCATTTTCCAAAGTATTACATTCTGTATCTTGTCTTCAGTAAGTATATAAATGGTCCAGAGAGGTTGTGTTCTACAGTCTGCCTGAATGTAGTCATGGCGTAGGTGTGTAGTGTGATTCTGTGTAGTTTATTGATGGCATCCCGTTGGGTTTGTCATCTGAACAGGACATCGCACGCTCACTGCTTGATAGCGCGCGAAGGTCCGTTTACGCCGGTTGCTAAGCAACATCGTTATGGGGAAATGCAAGTCTGCGTCCAAATGGTTGGAAAATAAGGAGGAAGGACACTCAATACTGTATATAGCCAATGTGAGGTGAAGAGTGTCGCCAGGTAACCGGTTAGAACTCAAAGTGGAACGGGTCCAAAGATCCAAAAATACTTAAAGATCCAAAAATACTTAAAGATCCAAAAATACTTAAAGTTCCAAATATACTTAAAGTTCCAGAAATACCTTAAATTCCAAAAATACTTCAAGATCCAAATATACTTAAAGATCCAAAAATATCGCAAATGGTTGGAAGTTAAGGAGGAAGCACAATCCATACTGTATATCAGGGGTCGGCAACCTTTTTCATATGAAGTGCCATTTTCAAAAAAAATTGTTATCAGCGTGCCAACGATCGAGAATTATCAAGTGGGGGGGGGGGGGGGGGGGGGGTGAGGAGCTTGACGCTTGTCAACTATCAGCAGGAGGGCGGGGGAGCCTCTCTGCGGGGAAGCAGTGTGTGGACCTGTCAGCGCAACTTACATGATGTCGAATTTAACAAACACATTTAAATAATTGGTTTAAACAGCATAATAATAAGGACGATTGTCCGTTCTGTGATTCTCCAGAACACACATGTAATGATATTAGGGTCATGCAGAGTGAGATGAGATCGCTGTCCCTTTAAGAGAGAGAGAGAGAGGTGTGGCTTGTGCATACGTGTTTGTGGATGGTAGAGCGACAGTGAGAGAACGTGTGTATGTTTCTGGAAGTGAAACGAGGAAGCAGAAAAACAGAGGTCTGCCCTCCTCGACTACGGTCTGGGAGCCGACAGGAAAGTTCAACACACAGATGGCCAGTCCGCTCCTTTGTAGCATATTATTTCAATGAGAGATGAGCAGATCGCCACTGGGCTTTCAACTAAAGACACAGCCACGCAGAAACTGCGGCATTTGTACAGCTCCTTATGGGTAGGCTACTGCAATTAGTGAAGTGCTTTCCTCTCTGTGGTGAAACGATCAGCACGACGGAGGAAAGCGGCAGAAAGTCACCTGGAGTTAAAGAGAGCGGGGCTGCGCTGCGTGCATGGCTTCCTTCTGCGGGTAACGGGGAGACGCGCTCTGGCGACGGCCTCGTTCAGGATCCCAAAATACAATTTAAATATTTTTGCACACTTATTCCACTTATTCCTAGCGTGCCACTGGTTACGGTGCCGCGTGCCAATGCTGGCACGCGTGCCAGGGGTTGCCGACCCCTGCTGTATATAGTCAATGTGAGGTAAAGTGTGTCGCCAAGGTAACCGGTTAAAACTCAAAGTTGAAAGGGTCCAAAGATCCAAAAATACTTAAAGATCCAAAAATACTTAAAGTTCCAAATATACCGTAAATTCCAAAAATACTTAAAGATCCAAATATACTTATAGTTTCAAATATACTGTAAATTCCAAAAATACTTAAAGATCCAAAAATACTGTAAATTCCAAAAATACTTAAAGTTCCAAAAATACTTAAAGTTCCAAAAATATCGCAAATGGTTGGAAGATAAGGAGGAAGGACAATCAATACTGTATATAGTCGATGTGAGGTGAAGTGTGTCGCCAAGGTAACCGGTTAAAACTCAAAGTGGCGATGAGGTCTTAAGATGTATGGAAAGGGTCTTAAAAAAGGTCTTAAAGGGTCTGACTTCAGGATTCCTGCATAGACCCTGGGTTAGACAAGCGACACCTGTGATCTGTCAGGTAAAATAACCGATTGTGTTAATGGTGTGGATTGGTAAAAAGGCATTTATAACCGCTCCAGTTCCCCGCCAAAAGATCTGTCTTTAAGCAAGGTAAGGCTGTGAAATATTCTACATATAGTGTTTTAATTTGCCTATTCAAAGCCTTTCTTAGCTTGTTCACCCGTTCAAACTGGACATGTACTTCATACAACGCCACAAACCATTCAAACTATCCCTCTTGAGTGACTGAGCAGAGATAGAGTTCCTCACAGCCCATAATAAACCTCTCTAACCTTGATACAATCTGCACAGCTGATGTCACCATTTCGCCCTCTGCTTCTATAATTACTAATGAGAAGTGGAAGTCCTCTCCTCCCTCTACACTTCCCTCTGCAGCGAGCCGATAAGCGTCACGCTCCTTAAATCAAAACAAGCTTCACATTCCTGAGATCTTTCTCAACGCTGCTGCAAACCAACAACTGCACCCTCGCACCCTCGCACCGGGGCAGAGACCGAACGTAAGAGTTTATAACCGAGTTATCACAACGGTATGAAGTACACAATCACTCGTAGATTGTTCAGGGACACATTTGACCTTTGCCCTTTGTACTTACAGCGTGAGCAGGTTACCAAACAAAGGAGAGCACACAGGGTTCAATATACTGTGCGTCAGATTTCTATAATCTGTTGAGCAACAAAAGCCCAGAGTTCTGATTTCACAACGTCTAAAAACGTCCAACATTCCTTCATTTATTTCACTGGAGCTGAGACGAATAGTTATTATACTTTAAAGAGTCCTCTCCTGCTGATGTTCAGGTAAATATCAGTATGTAGTGTCTCTACTTTAAAGAGTTCTCTCCTGCTGATGTTCAGGTAAATATCAGTATGTAGTGTCTCTACTTTAAAGAGTCCTCTCCTGCTGATGTTCAGGTGTATATCAGTATGTAGTGTCTCTACTTTAAAGAGTCCTCTCCTGCTGATGTTCAGGTGTATATCAGTATGTAGTGTCTCTACTTTAAAGAGTCCTCTCCTGCTGATGTGCAGGTGTATATCAGTATGTAGTGTCTCTACTTTAAGAGTCCTCTCCTGCTGATGTTCAGGTGTATATCAGTATGTAGTGTCTCTACTTTAAAGAGTCCTCTCCTGCTGATGTTCAGGTGTATATCAGTATGTAGTGTCTCTACTTTAAAGAGTTCTCTCCTGCTGATGTTCAGGTGTATATCAGTATGTAGTGTCTCTACTTTAAAGAGTCCTCTCCTGCTGATGTTCAGGTGTATATCAGTATGTAGTGTCTCTACTTTAAAGAGTCCTCTCCTGCTGATGTTCAGGTAAATATCAGTATGTAGTGTCTCTACTTTAAAGAGTCCTCTCCTGCTGATGTTCAGGTGTATATCAGTATGTAGTGTCTCTACTTTAAAGAGTCCTCTCCTGCTGATGTTCAGGTGTATATCAGTATGTAGTGTCTCTACTTTAAAGAGTCCTCTCCTGCTGATGTTCAGGTGCATATCAGTATGTAGTGTCTCTACTTTAAAGAGTCCTCTCCTGCTGATGTTCAGGTGTATATCAGTATGTAGTGTCTCTACTTTAAAGAGTCCTCTCCTGCTGATGTTCAGGTGTATATCAGTATGTAGTGTCTCTACTTTAAAGAGTCCTCTCCTGCTGATGTTCAGGTGTATATCAGTATGTAGTGCCTCTACTTTAAAGAGTCCTCTCCTGCTGATGTTCAGGTGTATATCAGTATGTAGTGCCTCTACTTTAAAGAGTCCTCTCAGAACAACACTGTATGGTTTTTATTAACAGGAAGTAACTAACGGTTTCACCACAGGAGTCTCTGCTCATGAAGGCGTCAAACTAACTGACAAACTGTCACATCGACTCCGCCTTACTCGCCAAACAATGCTGATGTGTGTGTTAATGTGTGTGTTAATGTGTGTGTTAATGTGTGTGTCTGAAGGATCATTGATTTATACTTAAAGTGTTGTGTCCTTGTCTTGCAGGCTTTCTTTCTACTCCGGCCACGCCTCTTTCTCCATGTACTGCATGCTGTTCCTCGCTGTAAGTACCTGGAGCACTTTAGATATCGATCTGCTCTCATCTCCATTTCTATCCACTGGAACACGAACAGGACACTTTGTGCACATTATGAAAAACAGGAACAGCCTTTTGCATATCAAGCTTCGGAGAAAATGTGACCTCGATAGAGATCCACATGAAGGGAACACACTTATCTGCTTACAATAAATACACATCTGCAGGCTGTTAGCTTAGCATTAAGGGAAACAGATGGCTTTGTCCAAAATGACCTTCAGACATATGACTAACGTGTTTATACATTTCCACAAAATGAATTTCTTCATAATTTAACATACAATACATGAACATATTATTGGCATACTATGCTTTAAATATATTATTGCACACTGACTTGTTAAAAAAGTGACATACTATACCAGGGCCGTCCCTCCCTACAGGCCGATCATGCAGACTGCGTGGGGCCTCACCTCGCGGAGGGCGCCTCACCTCGCGGAGGGGGCCTCACCTCGCGGAGGGGGCCTCACGTCGCGGAGGGCGCCTCACCTCGCGGAGGGGGCCTCACCTCGCGGAGGGGGCCTCACCTCGCGGAGGGGGCCTCACGTCGCGGAGGGGGCCTCACCTCGCGGAGGGGGCCTCACCTCGCGGCGGGGCGCCTCACCTCGCGGAGGGCGCCTCACCTCGCGGAGGGGGCCTCACCTCGCGGAGGGGGCCTCACCTCGCGGAGGGGGCCTCACCTGCGGAGGGGGCCTCACCTCGGCGGAGGGGCCTCACCTCGCGGAGGGGGCCTCACTCGCGGAGGGGGCCTCACCTCCTCGCGGAGGGGGCCTCACCTCGCGGTGGGGGCCTCACCTCGCGGAGGGGGCCCACCCTCGCGGAGGGGGCCTCACCTCGCGGAGGGGGCCTCACACTCGCGGAGGGGGCCTCACCTAGCGGGGGGCTCACTCGGGAGGAGGCCTCACCTCGCGGAGGGGCCTCACCTCGCGGAGGAGGCCTCACCTCGCGGAGGAGGCCTCACCTCGCGGAGTGGGCCTCACCTCGCGGAGGAGGCCTCACGTCGCGGAGGGGGCCTCACCTCGCGGAGTGGGCCTCATCTAGCGGAGGGGGCCTCATCTAGTGTGGTGAGGCACGGTTTCGCCGCTGCGAGGCTCCACTAGCACCGCCCCCCCCGTCGACGCTCGCGAAACAGAGGGCCTCATCATTTAACTTTGCGTGGGGCCTCATGTTGGCCAGGGGCCTCATGTTGGCCAGGGGCCTCATGCTGGCCAGGGGCCTCATGTTGGCCAGGGGCCTCATGCTGGCCAGGGACGGCCCTGTACTATGACTTTTCTACTGTACCACATTTTTAATAAGATTTGAAATGACAGGTTTCGTGTCCCGTGACTTGACCAATGAGGCTCACCTTACATGTGAGGAGCCATTAGGTGTTGCCTTTAATCAGAGGCATGCTAGCTTTTCCATCCGTTTCCCGTCTTCATGCTAAGCTAAGCTAAGCTAACATTGTCCTTTCTTAGGCCTTTTAATTTACACAGACATGATGTGAGTGGTATCTAACTTTATATCTGATCCTCTAAAACTATTGCTTTGAATTCCAGCACTTTAAGATTTTAATATTCATTTATGTATTTGTACGCCCCGAGGATCGAGCTTGATAAACGTCTGCTCAGAGACTCTGTCCTCTTCCCGTTCCCTCTGGTGTGTTTTTATCAGATCTAGCTGCACCTCCCTGATAAATGTAATTCTCCAGCAGCAGATTTATAAATAGAAACTCGGGGACAAAGTCCTGGCAGCGACACAGGCGCCTCTCCCTCTGCACGGAGCTCCAGTCTGACAGTCCTGGAAGAGCTCTCCTTCCTCCAACTCTGAAGCAGCAGCGTGCGTCATTAACTCAGATTTACACCGTTGTGGGTAAAGTGGCTGAACTGGTTTGTCCCCATTGAATCGTTAAAGATCACACACACCCTGTTTCTGATCAGAGCAACTTTTTAGGATACCGTCAATCACAGATTCTGGTAAGGCAATGTCCAAATGTAGATTTGAAATCACACTTACCAGTTCTGAAGATTTGTTGGTATGTGCCGACAACGCCAAATTGTGGAGGAAGCTTCTGTGTAGCGACGCAGGAAGGAGACACGGGAGAGCATCATCAACATGCTGCATAACAACATAGAACCATAACACCTCTATCAGCTGACGCCAACAGGCAGGAACATAGAACCATAACACCTCTATCAGCTGACGCCAACAGGCAGGAACATAGAACCATAACACCTCTATCAGCTGACGTCAACAGGCAGGAACATAGAACCATAACACCTCTATCAGCTGACGCCAACAGGCAGGAACATAGAACCATAACACCTCTATCAGCTGACGCCAACAGGCAGGAACATAGAACCATAACACCTCGATCAGCTGACGCCAACAGGCAGGAACATAGAACCATAACACCTCTATCAGCTGACGCCAACAGGCAGGAACATAGAACCATAACACCTCTATCAGCTGATCCAACAGGCAGGAACATAGAACCATAACACCTCTATCAGCTGACGCCAACAGGCAGGAACATAGAACCATAACACCTCTATCAGCTGACGCCAACAGGCAGGAACATAGAACCATAACACCTCTATCAGCTGACGCCAACAGGCAGGAACATAGAACCATAACACCTCGATCAGCTGACGCCAACAGGCAGGAACATAGAACCATAACACCTCTATCAGCTGACGCCAACAGGCAGGAACATAGAACCATACACCTCTATCAAGCTGACGCCAACAGCAGGAACATAGAACCATAACACCTCTATCAGCTGATCCAACAGGCAGGAACATAGAACCATAACACCTCTATCAGCTGAACGCCAACAGGCAGGACATAGAAACCATAACACCTCTATCTCAGCTGACGCCAACATGCAGGAACATAGAACCATAACACCTCTATCAGCTGACGTCAACAGGCAGGAACATAGAACCATAACACCTCTATCAGCTGACGCCAACAGGCAGGAACATAGAACCATAAAACCTCTATCAGCTGACGCCCACAGGCAGGAACATAGAACCATAACACCTCTATCAGCTGACGCCAACAGGCAGGAACATAGAACCATAACACCTCTATCAGCTGACGCCAACAGGCAGGAACATAGAACCATAACACCCTCTATCAGCTGATCCACAGGCAGGAACATAGAACCATAACACCTCTATCAGCTGACGCCAACAGGCAGGAACATAGAACCATAACACCTCTATCAGCTGACGCCAACAGGCAGGAACATAGAACCATAACACCTCTATCAGCTGACGCCAACAGGCAGGAACATAGAACCATAACACCTCTATCAGCTGACGCCAACAGGCAGGAACATAGAACCATAACACCTCTATCAGCTGACGCCAACAGGCAGGAACATAGAACCATAACACCTCTATCAGCTGACGCCAACAGGCAGGAACAGGGAGACAGAGCACTGAGAGCACAGCAGCCAAGGCTACGAGGTGCCTGTGCTCAGTCAGGACAGTTTGAACTGATAAACTGGGTCAAGGTTATGGGCCTTGGAAAATATTCCACAACATATTGTATTTTATTTTATCTTGTTAAAGTTGATTTCTCCATGTATCTTCCTAAAAGGGAGAAAATGTTTCCAAAACCCCCTGGGATAAATAAAGTACTTCCTGATTCTGAAATAAGACTGGGTGAAGTACTGGTGGTGGAGATAAAGGCATCATGAGTCATCTGCAAATCACTGCAGCTCATTTCCTGGCACCTCCTACCAGGAACTCTGACCAGCTGGTTTATTATGATGAAGTCCTATACACTACTGTCATGACAACCCAAGGACAACCGTGCAATTTGTTAATATTCTAAGAGGTAAAAGCAACAGAATAAAAAACAGACATACCATCACGGAGAAGACAATTAAAGATCAATTGCCAGTAAAATCGAAAATCATATAGCTACAACACTATCTAAGATATTGCAGTATTAAAATCGGAGATAATATGCGTCTGGCAATGCGTAATATTTCTTTTGTTCAACCCCCAACACCAAGTCCAATCGTCGCTTGTCTCCGCAAGATGTGTACACACATATTTCCACCTGGCTTATCGCTCACAGCTGCTTCCTCTGATAGTACAACTTAGTTTCGTTATCATGTCTGATAAACCACCCTTGAATGATGGGTTAGTAGACTAAAAGCTTTAGGAATCCAAACTATAACATATAATAAGTACTCTGTATCAAGATTGATGCAAAACAAGTGACATTTGACCTTTTTAGAAAAATAAAGTCCAGGCGGACTCACCTCTGGGTAATTTGGGAACCATCAGTTCCATTTGAACTTTTTCACTGTAAAAATCATTTTGTTACTTTGAATTATCACTATAGGTATTCATTCCATCCAAATACAACTGTTGTGAAAAAAAATAAAAAAAATTAAACATACTCTGTTATCCTCTTAGGCCCCACGGACCCGAAATCGCGTCATTTGCAGGAAACAACGTCTAAGGAACCTTAATATTTAATAAACTATGAATATGTTATATCCATACAACGGGAAAAAACTAATTTAACTGATCTTTTTCATTTATTTTTTCCAAAAAAAACACACAATGCTAACAGTGAGCCTCTGAATTAGCCCCGAGCGAAAAATGCTAACCTATTACTGCACTGAAAATCACTCCTAGCTCCCTTATTACTTATCCTAGCTGCACATCCAACACATCGTTTATGATCGCAAGAAGACACAGAATCTAACGGTGCTCACCTCAACACTGAAAGATACAAACTCGCGACGTTATCAACAAAAACGTATATCAAAACAAGTGGCGCTAGGTACTAACATGCGCTACGCTAACATGGCTACCTTCCTCTGTGTCTGGTCTAAACTGGTCTTCAATGGCATTACACTGATGATGTAGTTAATCCATAGGTTAATATCCAATGGGGCTGTGTCCCCTTTGAAATGTTCTGATCATCTATAAGCAATAAAACTGCAATTCCGTTATCTGCTGTCCGCTCTGTGCTCCGTGCGCTTTGAATCAAATCAATCAAAAAAAGTTGTTAACTCAATTCTTTGGCGCTTTCTGCATTGCTCGGCTCTTTCTTCTTTCGGTTGTTTTTTGTGCTCAAATATGGAGGGGACGGCTCCGGGTTTCAGCCTCCGATGTTCTTTAAATGCTTCTCCAGCCCACACAGACTTGACGATGGCAGGATCAACATCGATGCATCAGAGGCGAAGTGGTCAGAGCACAACTTGCTCCATGGTGTCGGCTGCCAGGCCAACACAGTGCACTAAGATAATCCAGTTTTCGCCGGATTGATTTTTGTCTTGGGGAAATTAATGAAAACTTCTCCAGACCCCGCACCGTTCGTACATCCGAAAGCACAACAATAACCCATGTTTTGCGTGATTTCGCGGATATAATTCAGAGTTTTCTGCAGCAGTCATGAGCGAAAAACACCGCTGACATGTGAACAGAGCACGAGACTGCCGAGTCGGGATATTTGGCCCAGAGACTGCGCGAGGCTGCTGGGAATGACATGTCAGAAATTCAGACGGCTTTGGGTCGAGTTTTGTATCAATAAAAAGCTTTTTTTTTCGGGTGTATTATCTCGATTTAAATTAAATAAAAAATACAGGCAGTCTTAAAAACAACATTTCTATAAAAATGTAGCATATTTGGAAGCTTTGCATTAAAGTGGACACTAATGATAGGGAACATTTATTTAATTTTTTATTTCAAAACGTTTTAAAACCAAACTTCCCCCCCCCGGGGGTAAACAAACTGTTTCTTAGTGTCTGTTGGAAATGAAGCAAAGACTTCTCATTTCCTGTAAATAACCCGTGTGTGTTTTCCTCCCTCAGCTCT